>CALYDF020005317.1:0-14477 GCA_944474145.2 Dicrocoelium dendriticum | reverse complement strand
TAGCAATGAAAGGGACCGAAACATTTGTTCGAGCTTCATTGAGAAACAGCAAGCCTGTCCATGAAATTCCACCTGCAGAGATTTAGCTAATTGGAGTATCAGGATGCTCTTGCAGTAATAAAAGGCACTGAACCCTCTTAATCGAATGTCAGTGCGCATCAGTAAAGCTGTCCGTGGCGCTGTACGTTACACGCGACAGAAATATCTGTAGTCCACGAAGATCCATGTAAATTTATTATTCCAAGTGGGCATAATAGGTATTTGTTCCAGCTGAGCTTAATCCATTTGTCTAGACTCAGTAAAAGTGACATCTCTTCAAAATGGAGATTAGTAACCACATGTAGAACAGTAAGTGCATTTGTCAGAAGGATAACTTGTTCGCAATAGACAAGTGAAAGAAACAAGTCGTCAGGTCAGCTGCCTTTTGAGGATGGATCGACCAGAACCAGAAGATAAATCACCATATGTCGGCCGATGCAGCTCTGGAAATCACTGGAACTGCGCGTAACGAAAAAGAGCCAGCCAAACAGACAGACAGACAAGAACGCATTAAAAAACATTGGCAATTATTGTTGGCCTGCAGGAGTGCCTAACTATATTGTACTCTGTTGCCTAGTTAATTTTGCATAATATACTTGCTTTCCAGGTGCGTCCATACGTCGCGTCCCCGGTATGTCTCAGGATTCAACTACTGCGTATGAGAAGGTTTTGCAAAGCACATAGTACATCGACCGATATAACATTCTTTGTTCACAATGTTCAGCAATTATTACGGTTATCGGAGAGAAGCATAGATAATATGATGAACCAATGAAAAGGATAACCATGATAGCAGCCGTCAGAAAGCAAGTGGCAGTTTGGTTAAAGCAAGATCCTACTAGACTGAGCTGGAAAGCAGAGAAAGCCAAATTGTAAAGCAGTGTTCAAAGAGGTAACGGAAATGCAAACATCGATGACTGACGGATGCATGCGGACAGAAGCGTCATAAGTAGTAATGTGAATAATAACGACGTAGTGCTCCTAACTTTAGAGTCTGATAGCCGTCAGAATCATGAAAAACGGGTCAGAGGACGTACTATTTGTGTCGTTCATTGGGGGTGCTAGCCTAACTGAGCTGAACTTTGTAAGCGAGAAGCTGGACCCTTATACAACTTACAGAATGTAAGTATAATGCAAAACATATTAAAAACAGCATCACAAGAATGGGAATAACGAGGTACTAAGGAAACTTATAGCCGTGGAAAGCTTAGACAAAAATGATAAGGGTGCCGCCAGAAATTAGGAGTGACGGGTTAATTTAGGTAACCTCAGTGTCAAGCACTAAGGGTGGTTACGGTTAGTGAACTTGGGAAGGAGGCCGAAGTAATATCCAGCATGCAGAAAAGGGATTAGTTGGATCGAATGCAGGATGTTTTTAAGCGCTACGGCATTACAAGTCTAATGGGTGCCTGTTGGGGTGGGGAACAGATGAGTGAGGCGCAGGGCGGTACCGGGAAGCTCAGCAGCAACGCTAGATTCAGCCAGATGGAAGAAGGATACAAGCAGCCAGCAATGTTACATCCGATATCTGTGGAATACAAAGGTAAAAAGCGAAAAATCATGCAGCCTGTGATCAGAGGTGTGAACGGTAGTTGGTCGGTTGGCTGTGAACACCACTGCTGCACAATCCTGATGGAAGGCCGTTAGGTAGAACAGTGGTACATACAGTCCTAGTGGAGAGAAACAGATATAGCTGGGAGGTAAGGGACAGCAACAATTAGATTCCGAAATTAGTTGGTTCTTGGAAGGTAAGGCCAAAGGAGTACGACACTTGTGGTGGGTCGATAAAAATGGAAAGCCAGATGTTTGTGAGTACTACAGCATCATAAACTAAATGAGGGCGGTCAAAGTTTGGTAGACAGGATAAATGCTAGAGAGATGTGTAAGTAGCCCTGAATAGGAGTTGCAAATGCAGTGAACAAACCCCTTAAATTGACTGACAGCGTCGCGTTGCTTTCAAATGCGTAAACCACCATAAGGGTGATTGGAAAAGGAAAAAGGAAGGCAGACGCAGGTAGCTGGTTGGTGATAGAGCAATGAGATTTAAGGGGTGGATGCAGAGCAGATAAATGATAATAAGGGCAATGCAGTGGTGAACGAGTTCGTTATGAATAATGTTCCTCAGTCTGAACAAAAGCTAGAGGGAAGATAATTGGATGGAGTGACCGAAATCAGGTGGCAAATATAAGATCGGCAACATCTTATATGTAGGAATAGGTTGACCAGAGCAGTACAAAGTGGAAGATAGAAATGCGGTTGTGCTTGAAATACCAAGTCGTGAATCCTTTACAACTACTCAGTCAGTGAACCAGGAACAATGAACAATGATTTATGTTGGGTACAAATGCAGTTGCTGGACAAGTCCCGCAGGATGGTGGGGTGGAGCTACAATTGTCAAAAGATAGGTGAGTTGTCTGTTTGAGCGTTCATCTAGCAGTTAGGGTGCTGAATAATAGTAGTGTATGTGGGAATTGAATGCGAACGAGGACAAATGCGGACCTTTACAGTTTTACTCCGTGAGAAAAGTAAGAAGTTGAAACGAGAATACTCACTTCTGTCCCGCCTCCTCAGGTTTATGTAGCATGCTACTCCGGTTTGAAAGGATACTTAATATATTCCAAATTTGCACAGTTTAGGCAACGAATTGATGGGAGCCAAGAGCAAGATCCAATAGTTTTGAAAATATGCAAAGTGGGGGAAGAAACTACGAAGTTTGGAGAGTGTTCCAGGGTTGGCAAACCCGAAGAGAAAAATAATTCCGCCGGCATTCCAGGCGGCTATACTGTGCACACAATTTCAGTGGGTTACCTCTGAGATTGATGTTATGGATGAGTCTCAGCAAGTGACAGCATACGTGATTATGGTCAACCAATATTTAGCAGACTAATATGTGATCGCCGCGCAGCCTCTGATAGCGCCCACTTAAAACTCTCAGCGACCTCAGCCTTTGATGGAAGGACTGATTTCGTAGGATCTTGACGTTCTTTGTGGCCGTGCGTTGGGGTTCTACTGGTACTGCTATATAAATAAATATATTTATTTATTTATTTGACTCGTGGACATTTCTTATTTATCGCGGATTCGTTGCTAAGCAATTTATTTTATATGATAACAGCGAAGAGTTTTGCCACCGTATCTGTATGCATTATTCGATTTATTTTATTTCATCTTGTCGTTCCGAGTGATTGGCTGTTGCTTGATATCCCCGGTGTGGCTGCGCTTGATGTGTATGCTGACAAGGTGCCTACCTGTCTATTATCCACTACCTCGTCCATACTGGCTCTAGGAGACAGTTGTGCGTTGCTGCAGGGGACAGGGTGCACGGTCCTTGTGGCCGTGCTAGGATCAAAGTGCGGTTCTATGCACTCAGTGTGGAGCGGACTACGGTCCAGCCACCGCCTTGTGTAGCGCTTGATTCCACAAATGCAATCATGCTTGTGTTTGCCTGCGAAGGAGTGTGGGCCGGCTCCGTTGATGTAACGTGGCTCCCATCCGCATGCCTCCCCGTCTTGTTCCTTCGGGTTTACACTGGATATGTGGTGTGTGGATGGAGCTGTGGGTGGTGCAGCGCAAGCCATCCATGGTCCCTCTGTAGGCGCAGGCGTCCTGTGTCTGGCCACAGTGACAGGCAAATCCGAAACCGTATGCCGCCCAACATATACGTATGTAGCCACATCAATCCGAAGCTTTTCGGAAAACAATTTGGTCTTATTCATAAGTAACAGCTGAGGACTTCCAAACTACCCGGCAATCAACCTTGCGAATTGCAGCGTAACGGAATTACAATTATTTCGCTTCGCTCAGCTACTGAACATTCCGTCAGAGGCAATAAGGTGCGCTTATCTGGCCCCGAGCTATACACGCCCCCTTCCCCTGTGGTTGTGTGCGTTCAATCGTAGTACCTTTAATCGCCGAACCCGACAGAGTGCGCGCTACCATGCCTGACAGTGGCGGTGGGGCATCCATCTCTCTCGACCGGCTGACCTTGGTGCGAGTTGAACAAATCTCATTTCGTGTGCATGTTTTTGATAGACAAATAAACTTGCTGACACGTTTTGGTTTTGTCCAACAAGTCAGGTCATTCCAGTTGTCAACTGCTTATCACTGCTCATGATAAAGTGCGACTGAGTGATTGAGGAAATCGCGCATGTCGTCAATACTAAGCTCACTCCATCGGAAATAAATATGGCCACGCAAATACCTCAACCAAGCAACGTAAGCTCTGACTCTAAGCCGAAGAAGAGAGCCATACGCTCCAAGCGCAATGAAGTGTCTGTGTCTCCAAATCCTCTGGGTCACCGCACTCCCATGACCAACAGAGCATTCAGAATAGCGATAGCATGAAAACCATAGTAGTGCCTGGTGTTCCCATGCAACTGGATACTTCTGATCCCGATAAACAAACCTGGGACCGAGAGTAGTGATGCTACATCCCCGAAGCACTCTCCCTGGACAATGTTATTGCCAGATGCTTAGCAAGAGTTCCGCCATCACCAAACTACAAAGGCTGTGGGCAAAGCTTAATGAACTTAGTATTACCCTCCGAGGGAATGACGTAAGTTCTATTGGATATCTTCTCATATTTTCGTTGCCAAACCAGATCTGGCTAAAGGCAACAGGCGCACAACCAAGAGTGGTAAGCAATTCGATCGAACTTGCAACCATTGTGAATTCATGGTCTGCACAGTCCTGCGGAGAGACCGACACAACAGCACCCACGGCTCACATCAGGATAGGGCGCAGCATGAGCGAAACCTCTGTTCAGGAAAGCCCAGCCATGCCATGCAACTTGACTACAATTCATAAGGCGAAAAACAACTGAATGCGGGCCACCTCTTGATCTTTCTAAAAACAAACAAAATTTACCATCCATCAAAGCACTCCCAACAACAAAAACTTGATACTTCTGTAGGTAAACGCTCTAGACCTTCTAAGTAAATTGGATGAACTTGGATGGATACATACGGTCAGCAATGGAAGCAGCCGATCACCTACGGCTTCAGTACTCTCAAAGTTTCCATCCGATACCCCGCTCACATATTCTTCTCTTTTCTACTAGACTATCGTCGGGTTTATTCTACCTCATTTTCACTGCAGAAGCTCTGCTGAGGAAGTTGTTACCCTTGCGTATACACAATCCTCCTGGAGTCGAGAACCTTCGACAGAAAGCTCTGCAGGCAGCAGCTAGTGATCTAGCATAAACCCTGACCGGTCTCTATTAACGAAGTCTAGCAAAGAACCATATTCCAACAGAATGGAAGTTATGTGTCGTCACTAATATCCCCAAAGGAGGTAGCTGCACTGACCCCACCAATTACCGTCCATCAACGCTACATCTCGTACTATCTGAATTTGTGGAATCAATCCTCGCATATGCGCGGATGCACTATCTAGAAAGCCACAACGTTATAGTCCCAGAGAAACGGCTTCCGTCATAAGTGTTCCCGTACTACTAATCTATTAATGGCACACAATGGCTGGACTGAAGCCATTGATGATGAAGCAGGAGTCGATGTCTTCTACCTGGATTTCTCAAAAGCCTGCAATCATTTAGACCATCGAATTCTACTTCACAAGCTTTAGAACTACGGCATTGGCGACCCAGTCTTGAGTTGGATAAGCAATTTGCTACACCAACGTCGATTGGAAGTGAGAGTCCGGGAATCTCTGTCCGACGCAAGTGATCTGGAGTGTGGTGTACCATACGGCTCGGTGCTATGACCTCGTCTATTCTTGGTGTCCATGAACGATTTGGTGAGATCAATAGCCTCCGATTTCCTACTTTTCGCGGATGATATCAAGGTATGGCGAACGATCAGAAGCCCGGACAACCACGAATGGCTCCAGTGCGAGCACAACACGGTAACGAACTAGTCGGTTCAAAATGCCCTACCATTCAACCTAGACATATGTCGCACTGAACAATTAGGCCATAGACATGACTACACGTATTTGCTTGGGGCACACCAATTACAGACCAGTTCCCAGGAGGGTGACCTTGGTGTGCTGAGGTGGCTGCGAAAAGAGGTAATCAGCAAGGGTATGCAGGAGATTTGACTCACCAATCTTCCCAATGTTGCACAAGTCCTACTTGCGCCCAGACGTTGAATATGCTATCCAAGCTTTGCAACCTTGGTTGAAGCACGACCCAGAGGCGTTAGAGGCGCCACAATGGAAAGCAAAAGAGAAGGTAAATGGCCTGCGCTATCGCTCTTACAAGCAAAGGCTGAAGTTGCTGGGAATATTCAACGGACCTTACCGAAGGCTGCGGGGCCATCTGTCATTAGCGTACATGATGTTGTGACCCCAACCACGTATGCCGTCATTTGTTGAAACTTACACACCACGCGCGGCTTAGGTTTAAGTGAATGAAATTGAAGGAACAATATAGCTGTCTAGTGTCGACGGAATTACTTTGACTTTCGGGTTTGCCAACACTAGAACGCTCTTTCAGACTCAGTTGTATTCTCCCCGACTTTGGGCATTTCGTAAAACGGTTAGACGTTGCTCTTAACTCCCATCACTTTGCTACCTAAACTACGCCATTTTGGATTGTCGCAATCATTCCCTTCTACAGGATTTATGTGTCACATGGACCCGAGAATGCGGTACATAAATGAGCGGCCATATATTACTTGTCTCACGCCTTCCATCAACCACCACTGCATCCCTAGTATTTATGCATGCTTACGCTCGATTTATGTTTCACACGGGTGCTAAGCATCAACGCATTCATCTCGGTAGATGTTCGGTGGATGACCCACATATATTTTGATTTCATCGTATTCACCCCAACCATTCTACGGGGTGTGCCAAACACTTGCTTGTCTCTCGTGATAAATCATTGCTCACTGTTCAGTTGGCTTTGTGCCGGTGTAGCATATTAACGAGTGAGCCATCATCATCTTAGGTTGTCTTTAGGACATTTGTGATGGATAGGTCCGCAGAGATAAACAGGCAGTCTGCTTTATTAGTTTTTACACTCTTAAGAAATTCAGCCCATTTCGGCTTCCGACTCTGTCGAGTCTGGCACTGTTTTACTCAACGTGTCTGTACCAAGTCGACTTGAATGAGCGTATTTTGCTCGCCAATAGTTTTTGTCAATTCGTCACACGTATGTGTATTAACTAGTCCGGAAACCTCATTCTTTAACCTTAGGAATATAGTGGTATAAGTGAGACGAAATACAAATACCAATGAATAAGTGGTATGTATCCGACGGATTCTGCCTCAGGTTGTACATACGGTTTCCATATAAAATAAAAAGATGCTCCATAAACGATTAAGATATAGATCTAACGAGTCTATGTAATCGAGTTGTAGATAAATTGATAAGGAGAAATGAACTTCGCAGATCATCAAGAACTGTCACGGGTAGTCAATTTGCGCTGCCCAATAATGTGGAGATAATAAAAAGCGGGGCGTTGTAGATTTGAGCAGAGAAATTTACTATCTGGTTTGCATGGCAGAAAACGAAACCAATAGGATATTATTCAGGCAGTTTGTGCACATTAGCATGCATTTGTCCTGGTGCACCTACACTTAAACCCCTTCTTCATATTCTTTTTCCATTCCGCATTCCAATTACATCAGAGCTTTGACTAACAAAACAGTGAGGTGTTTGTGCTACATGTTTCCAAACGATTGTTTATTCTCAGTTTCGCAATTCAGTAGGTAGGCTGTTTCAGATATCCGTATACTTCGCCAGGTAAAACATCCTGCATGTGTTTGTTTTAGTTCTAGTTGTAGAAAGTAAACTCCTCTTCTTCCAGAAGTCGTGTCTTCCATTCTGAATGAAGTGTTTACCAATTAGCGAAGTAAATAGACGTTTGTGCACTTAGTCGAACAGAAACCTAAGGTCAATTTCCAATCTGCGTAGCCACAAGGGCCGTGATTTAAGCAGTGTACAGGGCTCCGAATAGTTTGGTGTTTGGGGATTTTGTAAGTACTGCTTGGGTGAATCAGCGCTGCAAGCTCTCCAGGCATAAGCGATCTCGTTTTATACTAGTGGTAAATACTAACGAGCAGTATTACAAACGAGGGAGCATACAGAACTTGAGCATATTCTGCTCGGTATCACGCAATACCAGTGATTTGAAGATTAGCCTTGCTGTTTTGCGGGCTTTGGATGTTATGAAATCGATCTGCTCCCCGAAATGAAAAAAGCTTGAATAATGAACACATACGTCGCTTATTGTGTTGCAGAAGGAAGTGGCTCTCCATAGGGGTAGAAGTTGTCCACATCAGTTTTGCATCGATGTGCTAATGTCCCACGTTTATTCGCAACAAATGCAATTTGCCAGTTGTCACTTCATGTTTCGAGAGGCAAGGTACCTTTCCGAATTTTATTCAAAGTGCGTTCTAGATTTCTAGGATTAACAGGGTACGGTATATTAATATCATTAGCAACAAGTTAGGGAGTACCATTTTTATTACCGTCTGTTAAGTCATTAATGCCCATCAAGAAGAGCAGATGACCAATGACTCTCCAATCCATCGCAACACTATTAACAGGCAGCGACGATATCTTGTGGAAATCTATTTGCATTTGTTGCGTGCGATCCGTAAGAGATAATCCCAAGCAGGCAAACAACGGATCTAATTTGCAAAAATGTGACATTTTTCCTAGCAGGTGTCCATACCTTACTCCATCAGATGCTTTTACAACCTGAATGAAAAGGATGATAGTTGCATGGCCAATATACACGGAGCTCGTTACCCAATTCAGGAAATCAAATTGACGTTTTTGACAGGTTCGTTCTTGTAGGAAAACATGCTGAGTCGGGTTCACCAGATTTACTGGGAAGTCAACTGTTTACTGTTTTCTCTTTGACTATTCGCTCCATTAGTTTCACAACTGCAGGCGTGTGACCAATCGTGTGATGATTTCTGATGTCTGCTGTTGGTCCATCGTTGTGCCTAGTCCTGCCTAGGGCGACTTTGCATTGGATTGGAAAAATGCTGGACTCCATGGACATGGTTAAACTGTTTAAGAGTAAAAGTGGTATATTGTGGCCACCATATTTTAGCAAGAAAGTTAGTAGACTGTCTGGGCAAAGATAAGGAGATGGTAGTAGTCGGTCTATCTGGTGCTGAACATCCCTGCAGTTGGAATTCCCTCTGCTCAGTTGACAAAGCGAAGAGGTGCATTCGACGAAGGTACATCACGTAGAACAGTGCATGAGAAGGTGAAAGGATTATTTGAGGCATTTACTCTTGTGTAAGAATCTGAATTCAGAAATTAGTCTGGTCGAATAATGGTGGAAACTGCGTCGTGTTGGATTTTATTTTCTGTTCGTATCAGTTTGAATGATTCTCTGGCATTTGTTTCTCTTCAACCAGTAAGCGCCGTGCCCCGTTTTTACTTAAGTTCCACAAGGAGCTTGTCCTGTCTTTTTAACAAGGAGAAATCAAGCGTCCGTTTAATCGGAGTACGTACTTTTTCATCGCTATAAAAAGCGCGACGTCCTTAAAGATACATTTTCACTCGATTGTTGATCGATCGACTCAAGCGTGTCTAGGATTTGTTAGAAGTCTGCATACATTACATCAGCCACAGTCTGTGGTTATTTTGTTGGAAAGCACGGATTACAGTTCGTTGTTCTCAGGATAGACGAAATTTATCCCAGTCTATGTTCATATGTTCTCCACGTCGTGCTGTCATAGGCTGAGGATTTGGTTACAAAAATTTCACTTTAATGAATAACTGAGATGAGCACTACATAGACGAGGGACAGCGCATTCATAGTGGGGAAATTAAAAACAATTACGTAGCAAGTACGGAGTATATTGTTAGACCAATTAGTCAAGCATATGTAGTCATTTGACGCATAAGCAGACGGCAGTATGCACTGAGTTCCTAATCGGTGTCTTGATTAGGTAACACGGGCCAATGAGCGCCGGGAAGGCAAGGGACGAATCACACACACGTATCGAGGCACACACAGACACAAGTACAACGCACGCACTGCGCGTTTGGCTTAGGCAACATATGCCGCATTGGTCCATTATAAGCTTACCTATAGTTGCCTTTTGCACGGTTTGTGCCCATCTCAGTAGCTTGATTGCTCAGATGAGAATGACGAGCTTAGATGCTGCAGACCACTTTTCCCGTGAGACATCTGGCATGTTAAAATCGCCCTAATTATCTTATAAGCGAACTTTATATCAGAGGCGTATTCACGAGCCCATGAGAAATAATTTAAAATGAGAATCTGACATTGCCGAGGGTCTTAGGACATAATATACTACAGGGTTGGGGTTGTTCAATTCCGCAGAAACTTAAAAGGATTCATCGACCCCAGGTAGCTGTGGGTGTGATTTCGAGGTGGTGAATAACTTTCTCGGAGCACAGATAGCGCAACTAATACCATTGCCCTTATGACGACTAATCACTGTTGCATATTTCGTGGTTGAATTTCAATGCACAAAATGGCCACGTCAACTCACAATCTGTGTTCTAATTTTCCTATTGGAAATTATAATCAAAATTCTTCTTTTAAACTCACGTATAGGGTGTAACCTGCAACGTGCTAATATGTATGAAGTACTTACGAGGAGAACCATGTTTCAGCTACTAGTATGCAATGAAGAATTGAAAGAGCAATAAGATTGCTAATGCTGTGCATCATATTGTTAAGAGAGCTTGTATAAACAAGAAGGATTAAAATATTGCCGCTCTCTGAAGGTAAGCTAAATTCTTCATGCAAAATAGGTGTGTGACTGCGGTAGCATTTGTCCAGCTGATCATGGTGGTGGTAGTTATGAAACACTGAGGCCATTGTACATCTGTAATTTAGCTAGATTGAGGAACGGGTTGCTAAGGCGATGGCTCTCTGGTTACACCAGGTATATCAGGTAAGGGCGATGGAAGCCAATTACAACATTGGTCTAAAACATTCGGCGGTAGGATTGTGCCAAAATTTTTCACTTTATGATTGTACGCGGCGCTCCATGGGGTGGGTATGCTTAAACAGTTTTCCAGGAGTGGTTGGCTAAACATTACGCTTTCTTGGTGATCTAATGGCTGTTTGTCTGAATGACCTGAGCTGTCTACACTATGAATACAGCGCCTTACCATCATATAAATCTGGTAGGTTAAGTAGCACAGGACTAGAGGAAAGCATAAAAGACGTTTCAAGCCTATTCACTGAGACCAGCCGCCCTTACATGGACAGATGCATTTGCAGGGCAATAATAATATTCTCCAGTTCATAAGACGAAATTATATTTAGAGCTATGCCTGTTCCAGATGGAGCGATAAACTGAGGGTGATGTGTTTATAGGTTTGAGATTGATTCCTTACAAATTGGCAATTGGAAAAAGCATTAAAATTGATGCCTATTCGGAGTTGTGGTTAAGTGGATTATTTTGGGATGTGTTTATGCTCAATCTTGGTTATTGTTATATTCTCGCATAGAACAACAACCTTAGAAGCACTCTCTACTCTGCGGTTACTTGTGCATTCGATGAATGTGTCAGTATCAACATCAAGACACAGATGTTGTTTGAATTGCCTCGTCGAAGGTAGTTCTCTAGATTTGGAAGATAAATTCACTAATGAGACGCGGCCTTTAGCAAATATTTCTCTTTCTGGTGGTGTTCAATCAGCTCTAAGCACAGCGCTTTTACACCCACATGGTGTTATAATCCTTAATTGCTTGTCAATGAATGACCTTGTGTTGGATTTTATGAGTACCGGACAATGGTGTTTCTGCAACTGTATGAACTCGCATGGTAGTGCTTTCGCAATCGCTGATGGAAGCAGCTGATAAAAGCATGTGTATTAGTCTCTCGACTGGGAACTTGTGGTGTATGTTATAAAACAAGACACTCCTATAACAAATAATCCTTCCATGTGCCTCAGTTTCTATGGCAGTTACAAGATATACGGCCCCGGCAAAGTCTTCTGTAAATTCAGCACGTAAGTTAGTTTTGTCAGTAGATTTAAAATAGGTTCAGCTATACCCACGCAATTTTTAAGGTATTTAACCTCTACCTGTATGAATTGTATTTTCTAAATATTTCCGTTTCAATATCAGCCTCATGTGTTTCAGAGACGGTCGGCGTATTTGATATTGAGGTTTAGAAGTAGCATCTTGTTCGATGCTAATCCTCAGTCAGTTTCGACTTGTAGAGACAGCAGTCTCGTCAATCGTGTTAGACGCGTCAATCAACGCAAAAATGTGTGGGATATTTTCAGATTTATAACCCACCGGGTTAGAGAGAGTTAAAAAAATGTTTCCTAAGTGACTACTAAGAGAAAGGGTCACCGTAAGACAGTATTTGAATATTTGATACCCACGGTGTGACTGCGCTTGACTTGCAGGTTGATAAGGTGCCTACCTGTCTATTGTCCACTAACTCGTCCATACTGGCTCTACGAGACAGTTGTGCGTTGCTGCAGGGCACAGGGTGCACGGACCTTGTGGTCGTGCTATGCTCAAAGAGCGGTTCCATGCACTCAGTGTGAAGCGGACTACGGTCCAACCACTCACTGACTTGCGTGCACTTGATTCCCCAAATACAGCATGCTTGTGTTTGCCTGTGAAGGAGTGTGGGCCGGCTCCGTTGATGAAACGTGGCTCCCATCCACATGCCTCCCGGTCTTATTCCTTCGGGTTTACACTGGGTAAGGGTTGTGTGGTTGGAGCTGTGCGTGGTGCAGCGCAAGCCATCCATGGTCCTTCTGTAGGCGCAGGCGTCCTGTGTCTGGCCACAGTGACAGGCAAATCCGAAACCGTATGCCGCCAACCATATATACATATACAAATATATATATATATATCCTTAAAGAACGCGATCCACAGGTGACCGGACACCTCGGTTAAGTAATCCCGCGTAGTTTGTGCGCGATGGGCGGTTGCACCCCGTGGAAGCTATAACGGCTAAAGCGAAGTGTCGAAATCGCCAACCAGAATTAATGTTACAAATATCTCCTACTTGTAGTTAAGCATCATCACTCTATTGCTGAAGAACAGATTCTACTCTGTAAACAATAACTCTGCTGCCAATGCAGTCCTGTAAAGAATACTCAGAAGAAGAGTTGTTAACTTAATGACACCATTGCATTGATCAAGCCATCACAGTATGGCTTTATTTTAAGCCGCTGTTGCGTTACTTGCCAGCTGCTGTTCTTTCACCATGGGAGAACTGTTGGAGGTAAAAGAAAAACACAGGTATACTTGTGTACCCGTTCATAACTGCAGACTAGAGTTTTCTGTGTTGCAGAACATTTGTTACTACCGCTTGTTACACACCTCTCACACGTCCAGTGGTTCGTTAAGATCGATAATTTCAAATTTGCCCTCAGCCGTGATTGGAACTGGATTAGAGTGTTTTCATACCCACGCCGGCTCGTGTAGTGTTCCGCAAATATACCTCCTGTCCGTTGCGTTGTCTTTTTGACTCGTGGGGCGCAATCTAAGAAGTCGAACGCCTGGGGACACAACAAGAACCATGATTGCCAAAGAAGTGGCGGTATCCATAATTGCGTGACTTGGCCAACACGAGATCTGCATTCATTCTATCCCGACGAAGAATTGTCACCATTGCGCATCGCTTAGACTGACCACTTCTATGCAACTTCGTTCACCATACGGATACTTGTTTTTCATCGCTATGTCTAAGGTATACGGCGAAGCTGTGAACAAGCTTGGGATGTGACAATAGACTGCGTGGTTTCGTATTTTATCATGCGCATCGGCGCGCAGGCTGACAATTCACTCGTTCTGCCCACCTGAGAAACCATCAGCTGAAGTTTGGCAACGCAGTACGCTATAATGCCGCATTAAAATCTTCTCCCTGTGAGTGTGCTAGCCGTGAAATATCGTTCACTGGTAGGCAATGCCGGTCATTACTTCACTAGCGAAAATCTTCAGGTTCTGTGTGTACGTACTTCCTATGTATGCACTCACGATCATTTAGTTTCATGACCCTACTCTTTTTGATCACGCAGAAAAAGTATCCCCAAAGCATCCCAACAATATTTGACCACCACAAGTCCCTTAGCAGTTTCACCGGTTTGACCGATGCTCCACCTTTAATCCAGAACCACGACCACTAACACCGCCATTGCTAACTTCCTACGGTAGAGTTGGTACTCTTTAGAGATTAGTCTGCACGTGACTAAGGCGGTCATCTCGTTCACCTAGACACACCGCTTTCACGTGGCGTTCCTTGTTATAAATTCCAGCAACACACCCTGCGGTTGAGATTCCAAACGCGTTCAACACCCGGGCGAAGATGGATGAATCTAACTTTTCGTGTGCCCTTGACAACTGACCATCACTGTTGGCCTGTCGTTGAATCGGAATACGACCGTCTGGAACAAGCACAAATGGTCAAAAGATGATAGGTTTCTTATTTTTGGAATTTCGAATCAATGAATATTAACATGGTTTTCTACAGGCCTAGCCCGTGGAACTTTGCTATTGGAC
>CALYDF020005316.1:0-14490 GCA_944474145.2 Dicrocoelium dendriticum | reverse complement strand
ATGAACTACAGTTCCCTACTGTCGAACGTCGTTCTGAACAAACGGAAATGACATAACAATCTGAGAACTATCACCAGAACAAGCAAGCCAAGGAATGCAGCCAAAGTTGAAGCGTTATTGGAATACACAATATGCCACATGAAAAGAGGCGGAAAACAGGGTACTGCTGATTACCTGAAATTTAATGTGATCATACTGCGCTGATCTACCAAATTCCTGTGCGCCGCTGCAGTGTGGCAATGACATCTAGCTGAGAAGATAAGTTGCAACTGGTGGAAATAAATAACCACCCGAATTGTGGCGGGAATCACCTTTCTATTCGAGTGCTTCGCTCTTGAAACGACCAACGTCATCCGGTCTGTTTCGTGGCAAAACAACCCCTGTCTGTTAGATGATGCATTCACGAACTAAAGTTTCTTAGCAACCGCTTTGAGAATCATAAAACAATGACATGAAATGTACTCTAGGGGCACGTTTAGTAGAACAGCGACGTAACCAATGCAATCAGAAGTGAAAGTTTTGTCTCCCTATCAAGCAGTTTAACTATCCACGTTGAAGACCTCAATGTGCAGCGCGCGCACTTACCCTGATTCGAATCGCTACATCCAGCCAACGTGGATCTTTCAGTGAGCATGCATTCCACGGAAAGGCAACACTGTACACATGACGTCACCGCGCTTCCGTTTTTATTAGCCCGAATTGCATGCTATCCGAGTGTCAACAAAGCTATGTTTGAGTGACTTCATTTCATTATTCGCAACGGTTAATGCATTCGGACCCTATTCTGTGGGTGCGCGGAAATAATGCGCCAAAAGCTTTAACGTAGAACTGCACATTCCTGAAATGCTACTTTCCAACCACCATGATCAAGCGGGAGTGTTAAGCTCAGATTTTCACCCCAGCATTCGTGTAACGTTAATGTAGCTGCTCATGCCAGAGTACGAGTTTCGATGGCGAATGAACAACCGCGATATTTCATGAAATATGCCCAAAAACATGAGTTCTCTGGTAACCCATGGCTTATAATCGCCTAGCATGCCTTTGGGGCGATCTCACCAATGGGTTGATATTTAAATGTTCTATGCACGATGCTGAAGGATGTATATATAAACACTATTTCTTTCAGCCTAACTTTGAACGCCTTGTAGATAGAATGACCTGCGCAAATCTGTAGGCGTAATCAAAGAACATGCCATTCTACATTTTACATATTTCCCTCTGTTCTCAAAGTTTATGTGCTTTAGCTATAAAGGTGTGTACATGCACATGATTACAAGATGTTTAACATGGCGATTAACATTCTAAGGGGCAGCAAAACTGTTTGCATATGTATTCCGTTTTCTGGAGATTAACATCTATGTAATTTTTATGAGTGACTTTAAGCCATCACGGCGCAGCTTATAATATTATTGTTTCTTGAGTTATAGTGGTGTTTTCCACCATAGGTCTTTTAAAATCCGGACTGAAACATTTGGGTCCCTACTTTCTAGAGAAACGTAAGTAGAGATACGTCAAATGAAAAGGCCCATCCCCTCTCCCAACTATCTAAACCATAAAGTAATCAATAATTTGCCAAGTGTTCGCAGCGTTTTGCATTATCGAGCGTTTTCCTAAGCAAAGTAAATTAAAGAGCTATATTTTGACTAGATCTGATACAGTGTATTTGGAGAATGTCTTGATATCGGCCCTTGTTATGGAGTTCTTCAGTTCATCTTTGGGAAAAATTCCCATAATTTGAACAGCGGTACTTTTGTTGATATATAGTTTCCCTTGTTAATTTGAGGAAGACTGACACAAAGAATTTTTAGATATTAATCCCAAGCGATGAAATTCCAAAAATTAACTATACGACAACAGATTCATTATAAATAACGAGTGAGTGCTTGCGTTTTACAATTTCATATACATATATTAGGCTATTTTTGATTGACTATTTAAGGATCGGTTCGCATCTTATTCACTTAGGAATCTGGAAATAATCTGGCAACATTTATTTGATATTGACTTTTAAGGTGCAGTTACTTGCAGTCGACTTCAGATAGCTTGCAGTAATGCTTACCTAATATTGTTAGTTTAACCGCAAAAGGATAACTGCAACCGATGGCATTAATTGGCCAGCATTCCAACTTGAATCAGATAGAGATATTCTTTTAGTTTACTGAGTTATTGACTGATTACTAGTAACCTTTAGGTAGCCAAAGAATGGCTATTACTTTTAATCACGATAATTTGCGATTCCAAGAATTTGATTTATAAAATTTCCTAGTCTAGTTAGTTAATAAAGGAAACAAAGTGGCAGGTAAACATTTACAACTTGGTTCATAGGTGTTTTTAAGTTTGGTCCGTTTCAAAGTTGGGCTTAGGTGCACTAGCGCACTTTTCAGTAGCTTCCGCATTGGTCAGACAACGTCCGGCAACAGGATGCCGCTTGTCATTATGGAGCAGGTGTTCTCATACGTTTCTTCAAGTGCAACTCATCATATTGTAATCAATACCATTTCTCAGTAGCTAACATCCTTAACACAATCGCTTACATCCTTAGTGCAGAAGCTATCATCCTTAGTGCAGAAGCCATCATTCTTAGTGCAGAAACATTCCTCTTAAGTGCAATGGCTATCATCCGATGATCAGCGCACTTGCATCCACGTAGCACTGCGTGGACAGAGTCTACTAGCCAATAGAATTCGGTATAGCGTAGAGGCTGAGCACAGTTAACTGCAGAATACTCACGTTTTCGAAGGTGGGTAGGAAAAATGTGAGACTTTGTTGAGACTAGCGTGGTCCAACTCAAATGGACGGCGATTGAGACTTAACTAAACGGAGCTCAGTCCGTGCACAGTGTGCCTTGCGCCCTTAATGAACAACGGAGGTGTCTGAGACATCCATTGGAGCGCGCACACTCACTGAGGGAAGGGAAACGTGTGCGCCCAGTGAACCGGGTATAAACCTGAAGTGTAGGCAAACCCCGTTTGTAAGTTAGCAAAAGAGTTGTCTGAGGCTAGGACGCAAATGATGCACGCAGGACAACAGTGAATAAAGTTGGCTTGGTACTGAATCAATACTATAAATAAGAGGCGCAAATAGGTTGTCTTGTTTTAGTGGGTATTCAGGCTGGTTCCTTCGAATAGTTGAAGAAGCAGTATAAGCTACCGTTTGACCTCGAAGTCAAGTTGTCCGTAACATAAGGAGCGGAAAGATCTCCGTCGCAAAAAGTGGATACAAATCACTACACGTAACTTCTTTATTTATGCGATGAAATAGCACGTTTGTGACGGATCCACAGGTCTAACTTGAACTTGGGGTATAGGGTAATCATATTCCAAACAATTCGCTCCTATACGAAACACACAGGTCAAATCTGATCGACGAAGACAGGACAGCTCTCTGGTGTAAGGATATAATCAACAATGGAGCGATGAAGGAGGCATGGGATAGGTGTTTGCTTGCAGCCATACAATTTTTTAAGGATAAGTGAAACCGTGAATTATATTACTTTCCTCCTTGTTCCGCAAGTACGCATATATGTAATATGCTTTTTCGAAAGGCTTACACTGCAAGCACCAGGTAATATTTGATACGGGGTATAGCGAGCCGTTGCACACTACGGCAGTGGTATCCAATATTTGTGTCGTCGTGGACCCGTCGGCGTTTGATAATTGTACCCTGGCCCACTGACAGTGTTTGTTAAACGTTTACATTGTAGGTTATTTTTAGTGAATACTTTCAATGTAATTCTGATTGAACATGCCTAGAAAATGAAATCCAGTTACCCCAACGAACAGATATAAAATGGTGTGATAGTTAACTCACTAGAACTCTAGACTACGGACAACCATGAGGGTGTTCCTCTGCAACGAGACTATTACATCTGGGGAAAATAAGATACAATGACGCTTTATGTGTGTTGCCTTGGTCCAGGTAATTTGGTTACTTAATTTCGGCTGCAAACAATGCAGAGCACTACGCTTCATACAATTAAATTGTCAGAAATGGCAATCTGAGCGTTATTCACTACGAATTTAATTGCAGAACACCGGCATAGTTGTTTGTCATGAACGTACTATCAAGGTCGCCGTCATTTGCAATCTTCGTAGTGGTGCATAATGTGGAATAAATGTGTAATAATAATGCGATTACCTCACAGATTGTAAGTCCACAGTTTAAAAACTGACCTAAAAATCGTCAAATCCTCAACCTTTAAATATTCCTTCACTTTTCTTTTGTCATAATCATTGTCCACCAGATGAAAAAATATCAAATATAGAGTTCTGATGCCTGATAATTGAAATGAAATGAATTTACTTTGTCTCTTATATCCGGAAGTAGTGCAAGCACGCCAGTGTTTCCGCAATGTATGGCATAGGAGCACGAAATATCAATTTCACCCTGTGCGTCTGCGAATGTATAGGTTTTCAGAAGGTTTTTAGAATCCTGCTCCTTCTAGTTGTCTGATTCATTATTCAAATACTCAGCTGCTAAAATGAAGGTGGTTGGCAGGTCCCAGTTCTTTTCTGTTGTGTGACATGTGTGTAAATAAGAACCAACCGGACGGCTGTCAGCCAGTTTGCATCCAAACAATTCCTCTGAGAGACTAGCCATAGAAATGGCTTTTGAAGGTGGCACAATTTGCTCATACATCTCAGGTCAATTTTGCAACGTTCTCTCAGAATACGTTTCTGCAGTACAAAGAAACCCCACTTTAAAGAACAGATATGGTTGAGTTCGGCGCATACATCCAGATAGAAGTTATTTAGAACACGACGTCTAATAAATTTCCTAGTTTCAGGAAATCAGTTGCGGATACATCTTTGTGGGATTCCATGATCGCTATGAGATGGAGAAGCTGTTTTATCTTAAAATCGATTTAAGCGCTAAGGCTAAGTTTGATTTATCAGTGTACATGTGTATGCTCTACGAATAACTAATAATGTACTAACTGCAATTTGTTAAGCGTACCACCAGCGCAGAATACAAACAATGAGGACCCCAAATAGATACTATGATATCTTCGCCCGCCTCTTGCAAGTCCCTTATCTAACAATCAAATAATATTGCTAGTTCCAAAGTTACTATAAACAAACCCGGACAAAGCTCAATCCAAAAGAGACCGTTTTGTTACATAGCTGTCCGTTACTCACCAAGTAGTCCAACAACCATTGCGTTACTCATCTATATTTAATACAGATTTCATGAATTAATTGAGAGACTCGCTGTACAACTGCTCGTTACCCAGATGAGAGGGTATCCCGCCGGTCGTGAAATATAAACTTTTAGGTAGTCAGTCCAAACTTATACAAGCATCCTGAATGCTCATTTCATTTATTGGATATAAAAATGCCTTCCGACCTTCATCTATTCTATCCGATTAAAATACTGTGATATAACCACACATATTGACAGTTCCGAATAATTCCGTGTTTCTATGTAATCTGCATAGCTGTCAATGGCAAATCTTGCAACTAAGATATCACTTGCACTAACTCTATCAAAAATAATATGTGGCTTGAAACTTCTCGTAACTGGAGTCAGCAGACAAGGTTGCGGACTGACACTGATCTGATTCTGATTACGCTATCTCGATCGCATTAGTATAAACAAGGTCGAAAACGTCGGTCGTGGAGTGCAGAAAAGGGAAAGCGCAAAACCGACAAACCACTTTGTTGACAGTCACATTGGCCATATTGGCAGATGCTGACTTCAACGTCAACTGAGGCTACTATTACGTTTGCGTGTCGCAATCCAAGGTAGACAACGATTGCTCCGACACCTAAAAGTCAACTTCCAACTGCTTTGTCATACAATACTCGCGTAACTTAATGCCATACTAATCGTAGCAAAGCAGCCAACACCACGCGCCCTGTACCTCTTAAACCTCCGCTTTTAATTCATGCTGAGTTAATACAAAAAACCACAGATGGTCTTGGATTGTAGGGATGGGATTAAACCACACCGAAAACTTACATATTTGACGGTCCCAGTGAACTTATTAAAAGAAGTCGACATCAACGACAACCAAAGCTACTAGTAGGGTTGCGTGTCGCTAACCGCGAGAGAAAGAGAGTGCTTTAAAACACAAAAATCATTTTATAACCGCTTTTGTAAACACTGCCGGTTATTCCCGTTGCCCTAGTGATCATGGAGATAGCCACCAAGCACTGGGGGCCAAATTCCGATTCCAGCTCGGCTATATATCTTAGTAAAGTTTTAACAAAGAAAAAACCGTCGGTCGTACGGTGCAAGAATAGCAGACAGCCACACAGAAATCCTTGAATTTGCTGACTGTTCCAGTGGCCGTATTGGCAGCGGGTGAATTTACAGTCGACCAGTGCCACGAGAGAGTTTGCGGCTCACAATCCAAAACACATGGCTGGTGCTGTGTGAAACACTGCACGCAGCGCATATTGGCGCAGTGTTATTGGCGATAGCATTTAAGCACTATGATCCGAGTTGCAATTTCGTATCTCATATCTCATTCTTGTGAGTCTAAATTAAGACGTTTCCTTCGGTCGTGAATTACAGTGATGGGGTAAAGCAAAACCAATAATTGCCCTTTCGATGACAGTCCCATTGACGGTATTGACAGAGGCTGACTTCAAACGCAGTTGAGGAGACTATTGATATTGTTTGTCGCCGTCTGAGACACACTGCAAGTGTTTCAAATTATAAAATATACTTCCAACAGCTCTGTCAAACACCTTTTGTGGAGCTCATTGGTTAAGTGATCATGTCGATAGCCGCCAAGCACTATGCGCCGAGTTCCAATTCTAGAATCCCTATCACAACTTGACTGGTTTAAACTAAAATGAAAACATTAGTCGTATAGTACAAGGATGGGAGGAAGACATACCGAAACAATTTACTATGCTATTGGTCCCAGTTATTTATTGGCAGAGGCTGATTACAAAATCAACTGGGGATTGCTTGTCGCAATGCAAGACACTCTGCAGGTGCTTGAGTTCACCAACTTCAACTTCTAACCACGATGACAAACAATGATTGACGAACTCATTGGCTTAGTGAACATGGCCATACCCGTCATCCATTATGCGCCGAGTTCCACTATAAGCTCGGCTATATTAACCTGGTGAGTCTGAGCCAAAACGAAACCGTCGGTCGTAAAGTGCAAGGATGGGGGAGGGTCACACCGGAACGCTCCACTTCGGTGACGGTCCCATTGACCATATGGGCAGAGGCTGACTTCAAAATCAAACGACGCCACGTGTGAAATTGCGCGTCGCGATCTAAAACACACGGCGGGTGCACCAAAATCCTGAAAACTACTTCTAACATCTGTGTCAAACACTGCTCGCGGAGCTTAATTACCTAGTGATCATGGCGATACCCGCTATGAACTGTGCACCTTGTTCCACTCCCAGCTCAGATACGTCTACCTGATGAGTCCATACAAAGACGTAAGCTTCGATCTTTTACTGCAGGGATAGGAAAAAGCCACAACAAAACCCTAAACTTTACTGACGGCCCCAGTGACCCTATTGTCAAAGTTAGATTGTAAAGTCAACTGAGGACACGATTAAGATTGTGTGGCAATCCAAGTGAAAAGGCCGGCGCTCCAAAACAAAAACATCTACTTCCAACCGCGGTAGAAAATACTTGTCGCGGAATAGGTTTGCCTAGTGATCAAAATATTGGCCGCTAATCACTTGAAGCTGAGTTCCATTCTTATCTCCCATATTTCTATTTACTGGGTGTTAACAAGTACGATACCGTCAGTCACGGATTGCAGATATGGGTGAGAGGCACACCGAAACCCTCCAATTCACTGAGGGTCCAAGAAACCAAGTTAGCAGAAGTGGAATTCAAATTTAACAGCCGTCCCGCTTAAGATAGCTTGTCGCAATCCCATAGGCAAAGCAGTGTGTTCCAAACTCAAAAAAGCAAATGCTAACCGCTTTGTCCAACACCGTTCGCGGAGCTCATTAGCCTAGTGGTCCTCGCGATATCCGCCAGGCGCTATTCCCCGAATTCCAATCCCAGCTCGGCAATTTCTAACTGATAATTGCAAACAAAGACGAATGCGTTGGTCGTGAAGTGCATTGATTAAAGAGATCCATACCAAAACCCTCGCTTTGGGGCATTGTCAGTGAATGTATTAGCACAGGCTGACTTCAAAGTCAAACGACGACATGATTAATGTTCTGTAACGCATTCCAAGACAAAGGGAAAGATAACGGGAAAGAGCGCAGGGAAAAAGGTGAGCCAAAACACCAAAACCCAGTGAATATATTGGCAGACGCTGACTTTGAAATCAACCGAGGTCACGATTGAGATGCTGTGTTGAAATCCAAGAAAAAAGGCGCGTGCTCCAAACATTGAAGGTCAATTTATAAACGTGGTGTCAAACACTGCTTGCCGAGCTTATGGGCCTAGTGATAATGGCGATAGCCACCAGTTATTATGCACTGTTCAAATGCAGGCTCTGCTATCTCTACCTTATGTGGGTATACAAATACGAAAGCGTTGCTGATGAAGCTTAGAAATAGGAGGGATCCTCACTGAAACCCTCTACTTAGATTACGATCCCAGTGACCGTATTGGCGCTGATTAACTTTATAGTTAACCAAAGCTACGAACGAGAATGTGTGTCACAATCCAAGCCACACGAGGAGTGCTCCTTATCCTAAAAATTAACTTCTAACCCCTATGTCAAACACTGCCCGCGCAGCTCATTGGTATATTACTCGTGATGGATAGCCGCCAATCACTATGCACTAAGTTACACTCAAAACTCCGCTATCTCTACCAAACAAAGGCAAATAAAGTCGAAAACGTCGGCCGTGAAGTGCCGGGATTGGAGAGAGCTACACCGAACCCCTTTATTTTGGTAATGGCCTACTTCAAAGTCAACCGAAACCATGAGTGAGCTTGCGTGTCGTAATCCGAGATACAGGGCGGGTGCTCCAAAACAAAATCTATAGCTTCTAACTGCCGTTTGCTTAACTTCACGCGAATCTACTTGACCTGGTTATCATGGCAAGATCCGTCATGCACTATGCGCCGAGTTGCACATAGAGCACGGCTATTTTTACCTGTTAAGTCCAAAGCAACACGAAACCGGCGGTCTTGTAGTGAAAGTATCGGAGATAGCCACAATGAAACCAGTCACTTTCGTGACGGTCCTAGTGATCGTATTGACAGAGGCTGACTTCAAATATAACTAAGGCCATGAATGAGATTGCGCTTCGCAATCCAAGACATACAGCGGGTGCTCTTAAAGCCGAAAATAAACTTCTTACCACAGCGTCAGTCACTGCTCGCTGTGCTAATAGGTCTAGTAATCATGGCTATACACACTATGTATTTTCGCCGAGTTTCGCTCTCAGCCCGTCTCTCTCTAAATGATGAGTCTAAACAAAGTATAAATCTGCGTTCGAGGAGGGCAGAAACGAGATAGAGCCACTCCGAAAACCACCACCTTTTTTCGGTCTTCTTGAACCAATTAGCATTGGCTGACTTCAAAGTCAACCGGGGCCACGGTTGAGACTGCACTTCGCAATCCAAGGCAAAATGCGGATGCTCCAAAACCCGAAAATCTACTTCTAACCGATGTGTCAAACACTGTTCGCGGAGCTCATTGGCCTAGTAATTCTGGTGTTAGCCACCAAGCAAGATTCGGCGAGTCCCAAGCCCCTTTCGGCTATTTTACCTTATGAGTGTAAAAGAAACGAGGCTGTTGGTCGTGACTTGCAACGATGGGAGGAAACCACACCAAAACCTTCCATTTCGATGTTGCTCCCAGTAAAAATATTGGCAGATGAGGACTTCGAATTCAACTGAGGCCAGATACATTTGGTTGAGCCATATTCCAAAAATTTACTTTTATATGTTAATTAACCTTGTACAATCATGGATAATATAGAGCATACACAAACTTTATGTCCATTGCAACTGACTGCTATTGACCTGCTTGAATATACTTATATTAGGAACTTGCTGCTTTCTGTTCTACAAACAAGAGAAATGAATCCATACATGCAACGTTTTGGGAGCTACTAGGACAGGGATACTTTGCTGCTACAAAACAGGGTAGGATACTTCGTAGGAATAATAGAACGAAAATCAGAAATAAAACGCTGGTGATACGACTGAGATCATTTCCAATGACGAAGGAGGCGATGCCACCAATATAAAAGGTATATGCAAAACGTGTGCTTAAAAAATGATTGTTATATAAACATTGACACATTCCGCGTTCCAAATTGATTACCTACAGTACCTAACCAAATTGATCATACCTAACTCGACCTTCATTATAATACCAAAGAACTGTAATGCTATCTTTGTAAATAATTCAACCAACTGTCTACACAACTACTACGATGACAACCCCTTCTCTAAATTTGTCCACCGTTCTAACGTTTGGTGAAATGAGCATCATTTAATTGACATGCATGTAAAATGTTCCGAAGATAATGGAAACGGTTTCAACATTCCTGAAGGTAAAATTTACGAAAATTACCATTTCAGAATCGGGTCTTTCCCGCTCGAAATCAGTACACAACTACGACGTTTGATCTGATTTGATCTTATCTGTCAGAGATGGCAGGTCTCGAACCATGGACCTTTGGAATAATAACCGAAATCTCTTGACCAAATAGCCAAATGGGTAGTGGTTTCGGTTACTATTTCAATGGTCGCGGGTTCGAGACATACTCTCTCCATTTGGTAAGATCAAATCAGATCGCGGCGAGTCTAGACCGTGCAGTGAATCCGCGCGGGAAACAACCAATTTACATCTGATTCGGCTACGGTCCTAGTGATCGCATTCACCAAGGTTCACTTCATTGTGATTCGCGGTCCACCTTGTGATTGCACTTTGCAATCCGATAACACAATTTGTACCATAAAATGATCTACCAGTCAGAAACTTACCATATTATTCCCAAACTTTCAGCCGGTGTTTTAATATAGCAAATAGATGGCATCTTTTTCACCACATTAGTCAGATCTTCAGCAACCCAGCATAATGGTTGTTTCTTGCATTCTTGATGAGAACTACAACAGTCACTTCATTGCGCACGGCGAACACAATGCTTATTTTCTGTCCTCATCTAGTTGATCTTATGAAGCACCTGCTATTATATTTCCCAGGAACATATAAGCAACTACGCTGAGAAGAATACCATGATTATGTGTGAAATTTGAGCGAGGGGGGAGATCTTACGTTGCTAATGCCTTCACGGAATTAATAATTGCGAATAGGATGATTCTCGACATTTGGTGAAAAATATTTGTTCACACATACAATGGCTTCGTGTTTGATGAATAAAGTAACACGCGTCATATTCTAGATAAGCTGTGTTCGATTAAGTGTAACATAAAAAATTTAAGGCAGATAACTTCGCATCCCAATCAGAGAATGGCATATTATACTTTATTGGTGGTTGGTGATGTAAACTTAAAAATTTCGTTCCGTGAGCGCAGGACATTTTAAACATAAAGAGCTAATTATAGGATAACAATTAGAATTGGGCTTTATGAAGCAAGCCGTCGTATTGCATTGCTGCCTCAAAAAATTTTCTATAAGCATACAGTACCCCGATTTTACAGGTTGCGAACCGTTTTTATTTTTTGTAGTCAACAGTTTACTGGTTCCTGGCAAAATACGACCGCAATTATTTTGTGATTAATCAACCTTTCTCCAAACTAAGAGTATTTCCTAAATTGATATTCGACACAAGCAAGATCTTAGGGCAAAGTTATCTGAAGGGATTGTCCTGTTCTCCGAGCTGGGCATTTCTGTTGCAGACGTTACGTTACCAAACTAGGTAACATCTTCAGTGCAGCTATTTGATGCTGATTTGCGGAGTCTCGCAAACCAATGCCAGATCTGAAAGGCTATTGATTGTTGCCTGCTTCGAATGTCAGCCTTCGATCGGTTCACGTGTCCGTCATGTGGGCACCTCTTCTCCTTGTCGATCTGGTGCCTAATGCTGGCTTAACCTGCAAAGCTTCATAGACACCCTCCAGCTCCAGGCGTTTGTTGATTGAGTTCCGGCCAGAATGCCAGGCCTCGAGGAACTCACGCGCTCTGCGCTTTCTTGCTCTTCCAAGTATTTCAACGTTCTCCAGATCAAACTGATGGTTCTCGGCATCCATGTGTACCGACGTTAAGGATTTCTCATCGTGGCGTCCACAGGTGCAACAGAAAGAAGAACTATTATCCTACCTTACATCTATGGGATTTCTGAAATGGCAGCGAGGCTTCTAATGCCTCATGGGATAACTGTTGCACACGAAGCAACGGAAACCATCCGGAATAAACTTTTTAAGGTAAAGGACAGATTGTCTAAGAAAGAAACATCGGGTGTGGTTTAAAAATTTCCTGCAAGAACTGTGAGAAGTATTATGTAGGCCAGACTGGAAAAAAACTTGGCACAAGAATGCACGAACATAGTCTGGCCATCCGCCGCCATGATGAGAAATCCTTAACGCCGGTACACATGGATGCCGAGAACCATCAGTTTGATCTGGAGAACGTTGAAATACTTGGAAGAGCAAGAAAGCGCAGAGCGCGTGAGTTCCTCGGGGCCTGGCATTCTGGCCGGAACTCAATCAACAAACGCCTGGAGCTGGAGGGTGTCTATGAAGCTTTGCAGGTTAAGCCAGCATTAGGCACCAGATCGACAAGGAGAAGAGGTGCCCACATGACGGACACGTGAACCGATCGAAGGCTGACATTCGAAGCAGGCAACAATCAATAGCCTTTCAGATCTGGCATTGGTTTGCGAGACTCCGCAAATCAGTATCAAATAGCTGCACTGAAGATGTTACCTAGTTTGGTAACGTAACGTCTGCAACAGAAATGCCCAGCTCGGAGAACAGGACAATCCTTTCATCCACATTCCGAGCTACAGGTATTCTCAATAATTTGCAAAGTTATCTATTTATCGAAGAAGTACAAGTTACTTGACTAGCCCGTCCTTTCGACACAGCGTGTACGCCTGTCACATATTAGGACTACTTTGCCACGTGTCGGTGTAACAGCCGTGTAAGCGTATAACTTAAACTTTCAATCTCTACGAGTTACTTGGCACGTTTACATCACGAATTGTAAATGTTAACTCGAATCCGGTTTTTCTAGGTAATGACATATTTTTTGTGTTATCTCGAACCTATTGGTTTTTGGACATTTCGCACTAGCGGCGAATCTGGCAAAAATATGATGCATACGATTTTGTGAAAATGCCTTTTGAATTTGCTTTCATTTTTCTACCGGCCATGTTCGACAAATGGCCTTCACTAATTGACTAAGTTATCTTTCGCCAAAGTCACATATGTGAAGTGTGCATGAGACGTGTATGGGTGGTGCTGAGTGTCGCACTGACCACAAGTTGATGCTGACCGAATGTCATGTGGATTTTCGTAAATACATGTATAGCAATTTTGCCATGAACTGGAACGCATTTAAGAATCGTTCCTTAGGAACCGTCTAGAAAATGATAGAGTTGCCGAAGTGGATGTCTATCCTCTTCGGCCTTTTTAAATTCAGTCTCAGTACGCTAAATTTGGCATCACTTTTGGTAGAAAGTGAAGACTGAAACCGAGTGGCTACCAAGTGGCTGGATTGAATTGATGACAACAATGTGACTATTAACGATTTAATGTCGGCAAAAAATATAGCATTCGCTGCACATGTGGCAGATCCTGCTAGTTACGAAAATGGGTCTATTTCGTAAACTTCGATAGCGACTAACTCGTAGGCTCCATCACATCAAGAATGTATGGAAAACAGATTAGAAAAAACAAGTGCAATGCTAAGCTGAACGCGGCTAACATCGAGGATCCCTTTATTACTTGAAGGCGATGTATGTATCCATCTTGCAGCCGAAGTGTATGTCACATAATGTTACTTCAGATGCTGCCTACACACTAACTGCAGATTTATTGCAATCCCAGAGAATAAAAGGCGCCTGTTCCTTGGATAACCGTTCAGAGACGGACTGGCCATCATCGTGCTTGCCGTAATACCAAGTGGCGTAGAAGCGTCTTACCTACACTCCTACCATAAATAAAATTGCTAATGCAGGTGTTTAGCTGCGAAATGGTAAATATGAAAGCAAAAGAATCTTGTCTGAATTATTAAAACAAAGCGGACTCGCGTTAATAAATTTCCTGCAGCTTTTGGCGCAACGCACGTGGATTGACTAAAAGGTGCCGGCCGAGCTGACGAATGCCCTTGTTCTTCCACTGTACATGGCCAATCGGAGCAAGCAAGGTTGCAAAAGTTATCGTGGCGTCAAACTTAGGTGTCGTGCGCGGAAGTTGCTCGCCCTTATATTGCTCAACAGCCTCGTCACTCAGATTGTTTAACCCAAATTGGCGAAAGAACAACGCCGATTCGGTTTAGAGCAGCTAATCGGCAGTTGCAATAGAAACGCGGAGAACGACACTGGCTTTGGACTGGCTGTATCTCGAGCTCACGAAGGCAGTTGATACCGTGAATAACGAGACCCTGTGACTAATGTTGGT
>CALYDF020005315.1:0-14498 GCA_944474145.2 Dicrocoelium dendriticum | reverse complement strand
TGATCGCCGTGGTAGCTCGGTTTCTCAACTCAACCATTTCCGTCGTTACCGATCCCATCTAGCGATCCCATCAGTGGCGTGCACCAAGGAACTGTACTTTGGCCAGTATTATTTCTTATTTATATTAGCAATCCCCCGCAGACGCTTTAGTCAACATGTGCCCTGTTTGCAGATGATTTGAAAATCTGGATGATCATTGAGAACCAGGACGACTGCGCTCGCCTCCAGTATGACTTAGATCGACCGTCAAAATGGTCCTCTGAAATGCAACTCCTTCTAACGCAAGCAAATCAGAGATCATCAATATCACCAGAGGTCTAGCCACTCGATCATACAGTTTGGACTGTCAGTTGCTCCACCCTAACACATCTGCCAGAGACTTAGTGGTGCTGTCGTGACAATATGTTAGATCTATAGAAAATACAGATAAATGCTACCGTGCAAGACTTCGGATGTTTTGGGCAATACAACTAATTTAGCATATAATGTAAAGAAACCGTCGCTCGCCTATTAATCTCGCTCATTAGACCAATCCATGAATACGGCGCCGAAGCTTAACATCTGATAACTTAGTTTGTAACTGAAAACCTGGAGAAAATACAACACATCGCTACTAGAATTATGTCCAGTCTACGGAAGCTCCCGTATGATAAAGGTTGTGAAATGTTCGGACTCTACAGGCTATCCTACCGCCAAATAAGGATTGACCTTATTATGACCTATCGAGTAATGCACTTGGATCAGTTCCCCTACTGCGGCAAATGTTTTAGCTAAGGGAACCCTGTAACATCCTAGGACACCGTTACAAACTCAGGGTCCGCTGCATGAACAAGGTTGGACATCATCTTTGTAAAGAACAAAGAAACGTAAACTTATGTAATACACTACCAAAAAGACTAATAGAAGACGATTCTGTGAAGTATTTTAAAATATGTATCGACAATTATTTCGGAAGCATGCACTTTTGTGAAAAAATGCACACACAATGAGACAAATGTTACAAGTGAATTTGTATAAGCAATGAGGTATGCGCTACTTCTTTATCAGTGTCCTAATAAAACGCATATGTAGTATATGAGGTTAGCAACTGTAGTTTGGCTGCACTATACGTCCTTTACGATGAAGCATTAATACGTCTCACAGTACTTTTCATCATATAATCTATTTTGACTGCCATTTCGATTAGGAATGGCTTCTTTTTAACCGTTGGCTAGCGACCTCTATGGCTATGCTGGCAATGCTTTGTATAAACCAAATCAGATAGCTTTTCGATTGTAATGTGTTGTACAGATGTTCTTTATCTGATTCTATTGTGTCCGGAGTGCAAATCATGTGGGCTAGACGAAAGAGCATATAGGCAAGCAAGCGTTTGTGTTTTTTTGGAGATCTCTTAAAATGCAAACGCTGACACGTCTAAGTTGCTTTCCTATAATCTGAATTTCTGATCGAACCATCCAACGACGATGTACTCCGTTTGACTAGAAATGCAAGTAATTAGTTTGCTCCATGTCACACTCCAATGTAAGCTCCGAATGCATGTCGTTGCTAGTAGCTGTCGCGGCTCCAATGTCCACGTCAGAATCCACTTTAAGCAGTATATCTTACAGAGAACGTTATATAGGTTGGAGGATTATATATGATCTTTCTTCTCCTGGATCATGTTCATGAAGAAATCCGCAAACAAAAGGCTTAATGGGCTACCAATGGCAACTCCGCATACCTGCCGATGTTTCTTCGCTTAAAAAAGAGCATGGTGTTTCTGTGTACAAAGGAAACATGTGTGGCAACAACGCCGTGAATAGATGCAGTCGAATATTATTATTGAAATAAACTTACAAAGATAATCACCAGCCTCTTCAGCAGGATGTTGTTGAACTTTGATGGTATATAAAGAAAACACATTCGCTTTTTGATCATTTTACGCATTTTATGACAACAGTTCCTATGTTTTTGTCAATATTTGTTTTACTCAAGTTTTTCTGACAGGTTCAAGCGTGTCGTTTAACATTTGGGCAATGGCGTGGTACGGCGAATTGACCATGGAAACAATTACTTGCATAGGTACTTCATTCTTACGCACTGTGGACAAGCAGACATTTGTGGTGTGCGGGCCCAAAATTTTATTGCTTTGTATTGGTCTTTAAATATAAAACGATGAAGTTTTATGACTTGTGATTCGCAACAACCTTGCATCTCGGTCAAGCAACACTGACAGTAGGTATCCGCTTTAAACTTTGTACGGTTTGACAGTAGTAGCACTTTCTTTCTTAAAGAATTTTGCCTCTCAAGTTTAACCGCCCCAGACCTCTTGGTAGGAATAACTATGACAGTGTATTTGTTGCCTTTCAACTCACGGTCAGCTTTGTAGTGCTATGTCATCAGACAAATCTGCTGTCGTATTGGGGCACTGTGAGAATAATGTCAAATATCCAATGGTTTGTGTTTTAAAGGAAAATCTATGGTAGGGGGCCTTGGGTTTAAGAACATAAGCAGCCTGCAAGGATTCTTAAGGTTTATCTCGACAAATGTATTGTTAATCTGATGAGGGGACGCATTTAATCGTATTGTGGTCGATATTGCTTCCGCTTGCAGCCGATTCAGAGAAGGATGATACATATGGACAAATGTTTAACAATCACATAGGAACTCGTCCTCATGGAGCTCCCCGGAAACGGTACGTGGGAAATGGTAACTTGAAGATTTTATCCTCCTTCTGGTAATATCTTGGCAGAAGTCTGCAAATTGTGTTCGAACCAAAAGCAACGAAGATAAATAAATCAGTAGATAGCTTTGGGCAGTGGAACATGAACCGCGCTATATAATAGTAAACCGGTAATCACGCATTTTCGCGGCTGTCACCGACGGTGAAGTGATACTAGCTGCTTGCATTCTGAAATCATGGGGTGTAACCCAGCAGAGGTCCGATGGAATGTACACCACTGACAAGACCCATAATGTCAAAATACCGGTGTCTGGTGCTTTTCCTGACTAGCCAAAGCCTGCTTGCTGAGAGTGACCATGATGCAATATCTACATTATACCAAAATCTTCACTACTCGTTATACTATGAAAGTCTGTCTTTATAGCTCCTAAGTCCTACTTCACACATAGCCGCTATAAGAATATCATGGCACGTGGGGCTAACTGTTTTCCTCTACACATTCGTAACTTACATGGCAGTCAAAAATACGCTAGTGTAAATCAACGGCAATGCGGCTGTCACCCACGGCGAAGTGGTAGTAACTGATGGCATCCGGAACTCATGGGGGCCGCACACTGTAGGTTTCCTATGGAATGCACCCTAATGACGCAACCCAGCAGGTTTAAACGCCGGTGTCTCGTACGGTTCCAGACTTGCCGAAGCATGCTGACTGAAAGTGGACCATGATGAGTTAGCTGAAATGTCTTATTTTCATTTACATCAAGGCACAGAAAATTCGGCATGATCAATATTTTACAAGCAATTACCTGTCCCAACATGCACATCAAGTTACATGCGATGTAACGGGTACTGAAATATTTCGCCTGCGGAATTTGGGAAATACTGGTGAGGACATTATAGGTTGTGATGTGACAACAGAAGGAAATCAGCTTGGGTATTTAGTAATGTCGTATAGGTGTAAGCTTTGTGGTCATAATGGCATCTAAAACAAAATTATCTTGAAGTATATGCATAAATAATTAGGAACTGTGACTGCTCAAAAATGCCAGTGTAAAGTTGAGGGCTGTCAATATATTCAGTGGCGAACCACATTCGTCACGTCACCGTGTAGTTACAAGGAAAATTTGGCTTTTATACTGTGGGAGATGGATAAAGGAAAACCTACCACGTTCTGGAAATCTGCCGTCAAAAATTTTGAACACTGGCGTCAACTGGCAAGAAACGCTTGAGATCGACAGGATAAGCGATACTTTATAGAAATGTTTGAGTACTTGGAGAGCGATCACCTTTGAGCCATTGATCTGGGAAGAGAATATCTGGTGAGAGGGATTGATAACGCTGCCCTTGTAGATAGTTATTTGGTTTCTCATTATATAATCTCGAGGCAACCATTAATGGATCAACCTCTTCCCGATTTGCTTTTGCATTAACTTGCACTGTTATTAACATTGGGCTTGCACCCGGTAGTCGCTGGGTGCGGGTGATCGCCGAAATGATCAGTAGCAACGCCAGTTTTATAGTTGTTTACATTCAGGTGAATCAGCCTCGAGTCGCATGGGTTGCGCAGCTAAGTCCTTTTCGGATAAATTCATCCCATTTGAAACAGGCTTTAAGGAAGTTCCTGATTCGTTTCTTCAAACCTCGGAAAGAAGAAAATATGGACGAGCTGGCAGAACGCAGAGGAGAACCGGCGTGGAACCAATCAATATGACAATCGTATGAAATCTATATTATGATCTAAGAAGAACTGAAGTAAAATGTGCAACGTATCCTTTGCTGTTGTCTTTCTTTTAGTCATCCAACTAATGGTAATTGTCGCAAGTGTAAGTAAATGTCTTATGCTGAAACACTAGGAGCTGGTCACTGAAAGTTATCTACAAACTGAGAGTGAGCATTCAACGATGGAACTTATTTGCTGAAAGTTGGAGATAATAGAGACACCAATGGATCAAAGGCGTTTTGGTTATGATATGTAGAATGAGTATCAAATGGCAAAGGCGTCGCAGCGACTAAGTCCTAAGTGAAAACATGTGCATGTGAGGCTTAACCGCAACAATGTGTGGACCAGCTGAATCAAGTTAGTTTTCTAGAGGAGAGCTGAGGTGGGTTACTTAATGAATAGGCAAAAGAATGGCAGGATCTAAGCATACTTTGAACCTCTGATGTAGTCAGGGCATATGAGGCAAAAACGCAGCGGTGCGCAGTGAGTTAAGTATTCCTAGCGTGCTATGCATTATATAGTATTGTATTGGCAACAGTCTAACGCATGGACCTAGAGCCAAACAAAACCACAGAACTCAGAAAAAGGATACAGATTAAATCCCAAAATCAGCATCATGGCGCATTAGATGAAGGTGAGTTATGGTGCCGTAAGAAGAACGGAATCATTTACATATTTTGCACAAGCCGTTTTTTCTATTTTTTCATCTCCAACTGTTAAGGAGCAGACATCTGAATCTAAACAAGTATATACAGAAATCTCCTACTATTTTCGACGACGATCCATGAATTGTTTGATTCCAGTCATCGACAGAATTCATCCTTTGACCCACAACCAGACAGGCGTGTGGATTCAAGGGCCAAAAGACGCGAAGTCAGCGATTGCATACGTTGACTTCAAATAGACGGCTAAGCAGCACGTTACCATTTCCAGCCAATCCTTGCACAAGCCACAAAGGCGCAGAACAACAATCGCAGATAGGAGTGCTCTTGGGTGCGGATTTCAAAGTAATTGCCCTGTCGTTCTCAGATGCCAAAAGGAAGTGAAAGCAAGTTGTTCCCTTGTGGTATTTCAATTCTCCTACATAATAAGTAACGAAGAACAGAGCAAGACTAGTAGTGGTGTTGTTGGTTAGATAGTAGACTGATTTAAATTCATTGATCGATGGTCAGTGGTTAAATGACGGTCAATGAAATGGGTGGGGATGTCAGCTGACTAAGGGTAAGTTCCTAGTGAAGGTTAGGTAGCAAAATGTAAAACGGTAGCCTACATACCTCACATAGGGGCGCTAGCTGTACCATGTCCAAGCCACCAGCAAGATAAAGCCCGGCGGGTATAGCCGGATAAATCTGACCTCTACCTTATATAGTGTCCCAAGGTAAGATGGATCATGAAACATGAGTGACATGCAGGCTAAGGTGATGCGTCTAATGTAAAACGAAACATTTACGAGCAAAATAATGATGGTAGGTGCATTGTTGGTTGCTTTGTTGCTATTAGGCGGTACTCCTTGTTCTTCTTCTGGTCTGGTGAGAGATTTCCTCTTGCATTATGACAGTATCCGGATAACAACAAAGAAAGAAATGCCAGACAGCTATCAGTACAGCCAAGTGCTCAGCACAACAAGATGGTATTGTGAAGATGCATAATACATCAAGGCACCTAAGCCACTTGGTGCTGGCGCAACCACGCCGACAACTGGGACTAGCCAGCCGTTGGCAATAGATGCATTATCATCACAGATATCGTCGTTTCAGCGCCAGATGGAGGAACTCAATTTAAACCGTAAGCAGCGCAGCCGCACTGGATCGTCGCCCCGTCGCACAAAATCTGCTGCCCTAGGTTACTGCAATACCACTCGCATTTCGGTAATAAATCCTGTTAGTGCGTTCAGTCATGTAGCTAAACTGCTACAGATGATCTGCTAGGCCGGCGAGTAATGGCGACTAACGGTGTCCGCAAAGCTCAAAGTCGTCTCACCTACAATAGGGATTATGATTCCCAGACCCCTTTCTTTGTTGATATCGGGGCGGATGTCAGCGTCATTCGCCCTATGCGAGGTGAGCCTATCGTTTCTTTTTCGACAAGTCTAAGTGCTGCCAGTGGCACGCCAATAGCCATCTAGGGTTATGGGTCGCTTACCCTGGACCTAGGTGTACGGCGCATGTTCCATTGGGTATTCACCCTGAGGCAGTTAAGGAAGGCAACGTGTTGATGCCAGAGTGCTTGACATTAGCAAACCATTTGATGAAGTGAATTCCAGTATCCTGCTATAAATAAATATCTAGTTCGTTTCGACTATGTGAGGCACGGCCACAGAGGCATGATTTGTTAGGTGAAACTGCCTAAGTCTGTAAAAGTGCACCAACATGATCTTGCGTCTGTGGGCGTGCCTCGAATAGTCCAGAATAAATATTCTGTTCTGCTTGTTCTAGAAGGAAAATTGTTGTACTTCTTTCACTGTATCCTAATAGTCCGCGCAATTTAGCATTGGTAAATACGTTTTCCGGTAGTGTGGTAGGTATCCTTCAACCTCGCGAACTTTATATAGCCTGCGGTAGGCCAGGAGATAGTGGTCATGTATAAGAGACATCTTGGTCTACCAACGGTTTTGGGTTAAAGGCGACATGTATAGGCGATTTGTGGACGTAAATGGCGATATTTTCCCTTAGCGACCAAATGTACCCGAAGATGCGCACTATCAGGGTACATATAAAGATACCTTCTCCAGATCAGCCATCAAGTTGAACCACCGCTACACAGAGCATGCCGTCTCTAATTGGGAATGTGCTAACGTAAAATAATGTGACATTTGCTATGAATGCGGCGTATAAAGTGATTTTGCGAAAGCACTTTATTGTGGCTTTAGACCAATTTTACCCGGAGTCTCATACGGAGCTGAAATACCCGTGTAAATGATGTGGTTGCTGGGGAAGGGAAGCTCATAGATGCAAGAGAATTTTCCTGATATATGAAACTAATATGCTGACCCGCCTATTGTTCTCGAAATAAGGAAAGCACGGAATGGACATTGAAACCTTAAAGTGAAATAATGCTACATAGTGTGGACCATTGACTGAGCTACAGTAAACAAATAAATAAATATTTTATTCTCGATAAACCGAGGCAAGCCTTTTGGGCATGATCAGCATATTGCAATATTGTACATGGTGGCATGATTGGCAGCACCAAGAGCGGGAGTAGTAGAGGTGGAGGCAGTAGTGTGGACCCATATGGCCCAAAGGTTGTACGAAGTCCAGGTTCACAGAATGCGATATGTTGAGATAAGAATCAGATCCCTACTGTGGGGTACGTTGATGAGGAACTAGTGCGATGAGGTTGTGTGCACCTTGCGGGTCATTTGATGGAAGCACGAGGGAAAAGCTGCGAAATTATTTTAAGAATAGTGGCATGTCAGTAATCAAAAATGTAGGCGTGTTCGTGCGAGAGCAGATATATGCACAGCACTTGTAAATATGGTATCCTTCATCTTGCCAATGTGTGTTAGGGGCGGTGAATTTATTGAGTGGCGAGTCATATCCGCCACGTCGCAGTGTTGTTAAACAGACATTTGTGGCTTGTTATAGGGAAAACGCTTGCAAGACGAAGACCCACCACTTCCTGGAACACTGCCGTCTGGTGATTAGGACATTGAAAAGATTGCATCTGACCGATTACCCTCGCGGATGTTTGCAGTAACATTTCGCCTATTTGGTTCCATGCTTGGATAGTCTACTTCGGAGTCGACCGCAAGTGGTTGGAGCTGTTGAAGTCGGACGACTCAAATGACTTGTATTGATTTGCTTAATTTTCTGGGTTCCTTTCGTTTATCAGGATTGTGAAGTTCGGGTAATTTCTTTGTTATTTATTGATTCCGTGTCCATGGGAGAGTCGCAGTTATGTCCTCAGAAATGTTCCGTGCAGGTTTTGTTATCCTTTAGAACAAAGGAGAGAAGAAAAACGGACCGAGCAAACTGCCAAGGAAATTGAACAGGGCTATGTTAATGTATAAATATACAATTTATGGTAATGTTTTACTGATTGAAATCAATGGAATGACCGAATATGTTATACATCATATCCGTAGTTTTGCGTGCAAACACGCAACCCGATATTTGCTGATGGTGAGAAAAAATTACTGTCCGAAGTGGCCTAGCGTACGCAAAAATTGTCCCGTGTGGAAACCATGAGTGTCAGACGTTGTTAACCGGTAAATGAGTTGAGGGAATCGGAAGAACATAGTGAGTGGTTTAATATGCGCTTAAGATATAGGTTGAGCGCTCGATTGACAGTGGTAGAGCTTATCGTTCGAACATGTATGGGAGCCAGTGGAGTTACTACACTGGGTTTGAGACCCATGAAAATAATAACGTAACATGTTCAGTAATCGGATGCTACAGAAACTGCTGGGTGAAGGGGTGAGACAGAGTGTCAAAGTTGTGACGAGCATGGAATTTATATACTATAGCTGTAGTGAGAATACGGTTGCAAAGGCAGTACTAAGGGAACCTAGAATAGCGGAAAAAGATAGGGACTTCTACAGTGCGCAAACAAGTCAAATAGACGGCAGGAAAGGTAGATACTGGGAGTCGGGTAAATTAGGAGGAAGAAACTGCCCGCTGATAGACTTTCAACGATAACAACAGGAATGAGAAGGGCTTGAATACTATGGCTTTAGAGAAAAAATGGTTGTAGATCTAGCGCTGAAAGGGATTAGGAGTATTAGTAGTGTGAGCAGTAGCCCCAAAAGATGCTAGGTGTGTCACTCCAAGGTGGACTTCCACAGTCGAAGGTTGAAGTCAAACAGACTGCTAGTTATAACTCACTAATTAGTGAGTTGCTGGCAGCCTGATTAATTAATATACAGGAGCGGCACGCTTTATTAGGCTCGGCATAGACTGATAGGTGTACAGTGTTGAATACAAGAAAGAAAACAGACAGCAATACTTGCAACAGCTGTAGAGAGTAAACGACAGTAGTGCCGGCTCCGGAAGTGACCAAGGGTAAGGGAATAATACAGACAGCACCGCGAAGTGCTAAGTGTTTCACCCGAAGAGTTGCGATAATGACCAGAAGAGGTGCCGAACAAGTATACAGTAGAGTATGGATAAACAGAGGAGTGGATGAGAACCGAAAAAGTTCAAGTGCTCAGAAGCTGGTGCTGGTGGAATAAGAAAGACAGCAGTCCGATAGACGGGGATGTGATCACTACACATAGTATGGCATTGATGTGAAAAAGAAGAGAGGCCTTGGTTTGAGACCGATAGGCAATTGAAGCCTCGGAGACCGGACTGGTCCAAAAGGTTTAAGAATGGGAGGCACAGGGCCAAATAGCATCTAACGAGGCCTGGGATGTTGCGCTGACGTTAGTGGTACCTATACCACCATTGAACAGTTGTGATATGGACCAAACGAAATGCCAAATGTGAGCTGTGAAGCATGATAGTGGAGCCGAGAGGCAAAATTCAAACAGGGACCGGAAATTTCAATTTCGGTAGGGGTACCAAGCATACAACTAATGAATCAGACGGAGACGAGTATCATGAGGCTGTTACTTATACCAATGAAAACCTTAGTTGATGGCAGTTGATGCAATTGCCTAAATTACTCTGGCTCTTTAAAATTTGTCCCGCTCAGTTTTCCCAGTAGAAGAGCCATGTGCTATAAAGATACCTAAAAGCCTCCTTATCTCCAGCACCGATGGCAGCAAGCAATCTGTTGAATTGCGGTTCTACTTGTGTATATCCCAAATTAATCAACCATTGCGCAAATTTCCTGCCGTCCATAGCGTTATACCCTCTTAAATCAGCGCAGCGCTATCGCATGTCTCTTAGTACAAGCAGCGAAACATCACACGCGCATTTGGAATGTAGGATTTGAAAGCGTTCCTTTGCGCATATCAGCTATCGTTCACCAGCGTCCTTTCTATACGGGTTTCTGGTAAATGTTCCGTCATTCGCTGCACAGCATCATGGTAACTGAACCCGCTTTCGTTAGCCATGAATGCACAGAACATGCTACGGGACAGCCGGTTTCTTCAACTAGCATTGCATGCCATAGCACATAAGCTCCTTGGTTGTGCTTATGTGTGGCTTCTGTCAAGATGACATCGCAGTAGCGATTATATAACGTTATAACGCTTCACGGTATAAAAATGCATACCGCACTATACCTCCATTGCCCACTTTGTCGCATATACCTTCCCGCTGCAGCAGCCTCTTCACTCGACCGGCTTCATTCCCAACCTCTATCTAAGCGTGCCGTTTACATATAGACCCGACGTCTGCACGTGCCAACCGCACTTGGAAGGTACAAACGCAAAACCTCTTATCTCACGCGTGCTCGAAGAAAACTGCATGAGCTTGATACCTTGCTCCTCATCCTCCAGGGAGAGCCTGCGATTACACACTATAACCGTGTTTTTCCCACGTGAAAATCATGGCAATGCCTCATAGAATAATATGTTAGTATGTACGAACCGTCGACGAAACGACACGTAACATGAGCGGCACAATCGCAGTCTCTGTAACTAACTAAGCAGCTTTAGCCAGATAACTGAAATAACTTACCGGCGGCCTTCATTACAGTTCCGGTGGGCATGAACATCTAAGTACTGCAAGTATAACTATGCCATCCCTTTCGGTAGAATAATACCACGGTTTCGGCGGCATCGACCGGCAGGTTCGTAATGGTACACGAAAACTGTCTTGCGTTAGCGACGTTGAGCTACTGAGAAGTTTACCTCAAAGCTTTAACGTTCTCATCTTCCATCTTCATTAGCTTTTTGAAAAACTTATAATTGTCCACCACACGCAGTGTTGCTGCCGTTGAGATATTTCAGCTGTAATGTCCATGAAAATCGATCGCAGCCGACCCCATGGTGTACCTCAAGCACGTGGCGTTCATAGCGCTGGTAGGTATGGAGAGTTACCAGTGCGCGCTGCCTTATATCCGGATCGACAAATGCGTCGTTTATGACAACCATTGCACAAGGTATCCATTTCGTCATCATTTCTACCGTTCTATTCATTTCTAAAAGAGCTGATTACACTTTTCACATATAATTTTCCATGTTCTCGTTAAGCTGCCTGACGCAGCCCGCAGAAGAACGGTTTACTAGCAGGTTTTCCAGATGACCGTTGGTTGCCTGATTGGGGGTTCACTTGAATTTGCCATCCATCGTGTTGGTAGTATAGAATTGAAAAGACTCAATGGAAGTTCATTTGCATGAAACGTAAGCTTATTACATAGGATTAAAAAAATAAAAATTCTGGAATGTATCATGGCGCACCAAATTAGGCATGATCAACGTTTATAGGCAATTATGTTTCACAACAAACACTACTATGTATGTACTCGGCAGTAAACCGAAATCTGTACAGGCTGCGGAAATGCTAAAAGTAACCATGAGGATTAAAGTCGTCAATGAATGACGCTACGTTGGGTTCAAGCGTGCGTTGTGTAAACAGTCAGGGCAATATAGGTGTAGGGTAAACAGTCGATGCAGACAGAGGGTAAATTATTCTTGTACGTGTCAAGAAAAGCTTGTATTATGAGTCTAGTCGGCTTGCCATTAGGTGGTTGTGCGCAGCGAATTTATTCAATGGCGAGCCACATTCGCCACTTCGCAGTGTTGTTAAACGGACGTTTGTGGCTTTTTATGGGGAGAACGCCAACCAGGCCAAAACACACAACGTCCTGAAACACTGTCGTAAATCCGTTTGTGCACTGATGTAAAACTGGCAAAGCAGCTTGCCGACTGAGTTCACACTTGGGCATTCGCAGTCGAGTGCGTTCCAATTTCCTCTGTTAGTTGCTCAGTTAGCTTTGTCAGGGCCGCTATAATCGCTGAAGCTAATTGAAGATGGGAGAGACAAGAAAGGTCATAGTGTGAGTGTCCCAGTGAGCAAAACGTCAGTTTCTGTGTCTGGATTTTTCAGATTATGTATCCTTTGCAGGAGTGTGGAGGCATTGTGGCTAGCTATCAGTTCTGTACAACAGTCGTGGTAGTGTGAGTGCAGTTGTGACCCTTTGGTGAACAGCCATATCGTTTGTAGGCTTTTGTGGGATTTTACGTCCTTCCTCGGGGGAACATTCTGCTTCTCAGGCAAATCCTAGATCTCAAAGCGTTTCCGAACCGCGGAGGAAAAAGGAAGTAAGTGACAACGCAGGCTGCAAAAAAACAGACGTGGAAAGGAACAATGTCAAATTCCTAAGTACTATCATTTTGAGTAGAGGCAAAATGGTGTATAATGTACAAAAATGATTATGCCGAAAATGTGTTTTGGATGTTATACAAAAAGCCGCAGCCTTATAGGTAGGTTGATACCATGTACATGGTATACAGAACGTTGCGCCATCAAGCAAACTACGCAGCGTCGGTTTAATATGGTGCAACCATTGCGTGGGAAGACAGAAAGCAGAGTTCAAAGGCCGACGGCAATTGAATGGTTGATAAAATGCTGGTAGCCAGCCTACTTCGATAAGCAGCGCAGAATCCATAAGTAGATATAAGAATAGCTTGCGACCATAGAGATTTATAGGTCAGTGGGTGGTAAAGCAACGGAAAGTAAGGACTCAACCGCGGAGTAAAAGTGTTCGGCGGACCTAGACAGCAAGACGACATAAGGGTACTAAGAAAATAGTGCTATGACCGACTGAGCTGGGAAACGCGAGTGAGAGAGCTAACTTCCTACATGAGCAATTGTAGAAACTTTGCTACGGGACGGAAACAGAATGCCTACAAAGGAGTGGTTAAGGAGCGGATGTCAATAAATAAATTAATGGTATATTTTCGGTAAAATGGGGCATACCTCTGAAGGCGCTATCCAATATACATAGGAGTCTAGCTGGTTTAGAAAAGTAAAATATTTAGTTTTACTGATAGGTATAACCAAACTGTTGTAGTTAATACGAGTGAGCATTGTGTCAGGTAATAGTCCGACCAAGGAACATGATGACGCTTGGGCGCATAAAAGTCAGTTATAATTGTTATGTCAAGTTTCGAGTTCGGAATGATTTTGCCATGTACTAAACCATGGGCACAAGAGCCAAAGCAAGGATGCTGTGCAATCTGTGTCCATTTAAATGTCGGAATGTTCGGTACTCTATCAAACCATTCTCCATAGTAAAAGCGGTTGTATATGTTGTACGTAGAAGTCTGAGGACTGCGTCACTGTGAAACATTCAGCTGTGACTTTATTCAGTGGCGTGTCACATCCGCCAAGTTGCGGTATTGTTAAGCGGACATTTGTGGCTTTTTATATGGAGAACGCGTGCCTGGCGAATACCCACCACCTCCGGGAATACAGCCATAGATTCTGTTGAACAGTATTGCAAACCGGCGATGCACCGTACAGGCCGATTTTGCACTCTGTTATTCGCAGTCGTTTGGCGACCAAATTTCTTCGTTGCTTGACTGCTTGGCTTGGTTATGCTCCGGCAGTAGCCTTTGCAACCGGCCAAAACTGCAATCGTGTTGTACAGTCGTATGCTGAGTGCACATCTGTGTAAGAACGATGATAATAGAGGCGGTTTCTTCTGTTATACGCTTGTTTGTTTGTGCGGACAGTGTCCAGCTATCCATGCTGTACTTGTCACGGGGATGGTGCGTGCAGTTGTTACTTGTGGTTGAATACTTCCACAACAGGCGAAAATGTCATTCCTTTGTCCACTGGGGGTCGTTACAAATTTCTTACTCCGCAAAATAGAAGCAGCATTACTTCAAATGTAAATAATACTTGGGTGTAATTGTCTCCATGGTCAAGGGAAAACTCTATGAAATGCCATCGGAAAAGTCATCCATTCGAGCGCCATCTAGGAGCAAAAAATGTGTGTGAAATGACATCGGAAAAGCTCCAGTTGAAATGGGGCATCAACATGTTCTTCCGGAAATGTAAGGCAACGAAACTAATTTTCCGGTAGCCGTTGAGAACAAGCAACTCTAGCTGTGGCAGTGAATTTAATCACGACAGAAAGAATTGATCGATAAAAGGGAAGTAATAAAGATCAATTAATGTGAAGCAAAAGTAGGGAACAAATTTATGCGCAGAGTCATGCAACGCAAAGGGTCATTATAGGGCGCTAAAGGAAAAGTACTAAGATATGCTGATCCAG
>CALYDF020005314.1:0-14504 GCA_944474145.2 Dicrocoelium dendriticum | reverse complement strand
CATACGCGAATAGAGCCATCTTTCTTTTGAACAACAACTAGTGGATGAACCCATTAAGAATACTGAATGGGTTATATCAAGCTTTCTGTGACCATGTTTTGCAAAGCTTGCGACAACGCTTCTCGCTTACCAGAAGTACAGGCCTAAGTTGATGAATGCTAGACGGTTTATAATCCACGCTCAACCGAATGCGGTGCATTGCTTTAGGGACTCTACCAATATTCGCAATTAAGGGACTTGGGTAACAGGAACGCAACGAATGAAGGTTAACGCTGACAATCGTCATCCGGCTGAAGCATGGTGATACCTTCAATGAGACCACGGCATTACCTCCTCATGACGGCTTGCTATCAGTTTTAGTGACGTAAACTGTAACCGTACGCTTCCTGCTGTTTACAAGAAACATTGAAACCGTAACAAAACCAATTATGTGGACATCACGATTGCAGTGGTTGTTGAATGTGTAAGTGGAAGGATGTACAGTTAACTGACCAAAATGCTGTTTGTAAAAACAATATGGTACAACTGTGATTGATGACGCGGAATCTAGTTCCATGTCTGGGAAAATGGTTTTGTTTCTAACTTCAAAAAATACACAACGAACATCTGGCGAAGGCAGTTTGGGTTCTTGAGTTGGAGACGAGAGTGGATGTTCCATTCATTAAAGCCGTATATGGATTGGTTAGTGGTGACCGGAGAAGCTCTAAATTCATGTGCAGAATAAACAAACGAAATGGCGCATGAACGAAAAACCTGAGCAAAATGACCGGAACTACCACAATTCCGGAAGTTTTCACTCTTTGTAGGGTATGACTTATAATTTGCACGATGTTCAGCATTTCCACAACGGTAACACTTATTTCTAACTGAGGATCGCGCCAGAGAGCGTGTAGAATCCAAACGTTTGATTTCAGTAGTGTTTGTGTTAGAGAGGAAAATTTTGTTCTGTTCCCTATCTGCGACGATCGCGCGAGCCAAGTCACAGGTCCTGTCCCATGTGAGCATTTCTGCGTTCTCCATTAAGAGATTCTCTCTGATCCGAGAATCCGTGAGACCAGAAATCAATTGTTGTATTAACATAGTTTCGTCCACTTTTTTCCGGGGAATACAATTGTAGACACAAATTCGAACAGAACAAAGAAGACGGGAAATGAACGCGTCCACTGTTTCACCAGATGCTTGTTTCAGCTGCGAAAAATTGTACCAAGAACTGTGGGTGTTTACTCGAACAACTCAAGGGCCGATAAGGCCTCTGTCAACGTGGGTTTCTCCCGCAGGTTTAGAGCATCAAATATACGTCGACCCACTGAGCCGAGGTGCAAGCGCAAAAACTTTAAAGTATCATCCGTTTTCAGCGTCACGGATGGATTGAGAATTGGTAGCACAGAAATATAATCTGAAAAACTAATTTTCCAGTCTTCCCAACATTCTGCATTTGGGGTAACCGCAGAGTCAGTCCAGAACGGTGAAGGAGCACTAGAATGCAAAGACATCGGTAACCCTCGACGCCAATTTGTTGGATCCTGAAAAGCAGCAGATGAGAACAGCACCGGAACGTAGGTATGGAGAAAATTTACTGCACACACGCGCAGTACAATTAAATCGATAGAGGTTCAACTTGCAACCAGACAAATGCAAGATACCATGATTGGCCAAAGATTGTTAAATATAAGTGTGAGTAGGATAAGCGAATCGAGGGCAAAAACAAAGCAAAGTATTTGAATACGGAAGTTGTATAAGGATCAAGGCGAAATGAGGATTAGCATGGTACCAAGCCAATGATTCGCTGCCTCTCCCAGTTGCTTCTGCGTTGGAGCACATAAAACAAACAAAATTAACATAGCACACAATATTGTAAGAGCAACACCGATCATATTATACGAGCCTGAAGTAACAATAAACGAACGTTAAACTTCCAAATTTCAACACCTCAATATGTTGACCACCTTTCTATGTTGACTACTAGTTTAAAGCTTACATGATCGCTATTTAAACCCTTTAAGACCAGACCTCCTTATGTCAACAACCTATGTACGTTGTTTGTTGACCACTTTGGCTATGACAGTCAATAATACTTCAACCTGCATAACTTGGCCATTGGTGGGCTTACCATACATTAGTTTTCGCAAGGCTCTTTTGTTCCGATAACACAGCTTGCAGCCTGACTGTATGTGCTGGCTTCCGACCACAAATCAGTGGAAATTGCATTTGAGAAGACAGCATGTACCCTGTGTGTGTACATGCATATTTGTCCTGGCTGTCAGCATTGACACGCACGCATATTACCTAGGTCAATATGGGTCTCTATATATAGAGAGAGATTCGCGTCCACAGTGTGACCTAGATGGAGTTGTGTTCAACCCCCCTCGTCTGTCCACATACCCAGACAAGCCTTCGTCTAACACTAAGAAGATTTACTCACGTATTTACATCAAAATCCCCTACTCATGAGTACATCAAACTATATCCGCCCTGACAATTTCTAAATGCTATGTCGTACATAGCTACTGTTAGTGGAAGTCATATCTTTCGGGGCCAACCCTGTCCTCCTCAACGTTCGTAACTTGCATGGCAGTGGAGGATAGGAAGCGCTATATCGCAGTTAGCTTGTAAATCATGACGGTCCGAAGCTGTCCCCCGTGGCCCAGTGTCATAAGCTAATGACTGGCGGTTCAAGCCGCTGGTAGTCATGGGGTTCGAATCCTGACGGATCCGATGGATGCGCACTACTGACGATGCCCAACAGGCTGAAATTGCAGTCTAGTGCTTTTCCGGGCACGTGGACGACTATCTGATTTGGAAACTGGTTGCGATGGACCTCACTAAGAACATGTGTTTACTCATCTTACGGACCGCAATCAGGAGTTTGAGTGGCTGTCAAACCCACCAATAACCACCAGATCTAAACATTAATGCATTTACCCGTTGGATTGTGACGACCGTGACGTTTACGCCTCAATTAATTGTCAAGCGTTTATTCAAATTTGTTTGGTATTAGCCTCATGGTAAAACAAACCAGGATAACTAATTGTATGTAAGTAACTGTACGGAAACAGAACCGTAGACATTAAATTCATTCCGTGCTTTGAACAAGTTACTATCGGTCTTGAAGAGTAGCAAGATTTTGGCCCAAATAAAAGACATCAGTGTTACCTTTGAAGGAAAAGATTAGTCTGTTACCTTATCTAGAAAGCAGTAGCCAAAGAAAGACGGCAGAGCATTTTGTGTTATCAAGACAACAGTCAGCAACATCCAAACGCATAAACACGAGTACTTGGAGAGATGCGATAATAAAAGTGGTGATGTACAGCAAAAGAGGCGGAAAACCTCACACGCTCTGCTGGTTCGAGAAGATAAGGACAGCCAACGGTCTAATTTCTTGACCGATGATGCAAAAAATTGCTTACAGCTCCTCACAAGCATTTTTGGTCGCAGATTTCCGGACATCCAATGGTTGGCAAGAGAAATTTAAAATCTGGCATTAAATTTCTCGTCGTGTTTTGTGTGTTGAATCCAAGAGAATGCTTGTTCAAGTGTTCATCGAAAAATGTCCCAACTTTAACAAGGGCTTTAACAATGACGACATTTTTACCGCTGACAGGTGTGGCCCCATTTTTAGGCGACGCCTAACGGAAGTCTTGTTAAAAAGCGTCACAAACGTAAGAACAAAACACATTCAATAGACCGTTTCAAGTTTCTGTTGTACGCTTGCTAATTTGGGGAGAAGCTAAGTCCCCTGGTCACTGTTAGATCAGCTAGAACACGTGAGTTCAAAAACCTCACCCCTGAATTCGTCCAGTCAGCTGATGATGGACAATGAACATGGGTTTTATACAGGTTAAGAAATACTGCTTTACAAGTTCCGTTGGGTTGTCTGTTAGATTAGCGAAAAGCCTAAAGAAAAAAGTTAGTTAATATTTCTACTGTCAAAAGAATGGACTTATCGTAGGTAGTTCAGTAGTCGTACACTCCATTTGTGCCCTTAGCTACAATGGGTGTAAAACTTAAGCCAATATATTTCCTGTGTGTAACAGATAGGAGCGTCAAATAACAACATGTAAGTGACGAAGTACGTCATCTAAGCGACTTTAAATGGGGGCTGACGTGGGTGCAGGAACAACAGATTCGGAGAGAGCGCTCTATGTTTAACATACACCCATGGAACATACATTTCTACGGCATGGCAGACGGCTGTACTGTTCATCTAATTTCAAGGAGCGTCCTCTGAGTTTGTTGTTGCTGCTGATGTGCAGTAAAGAGCGACACACATGATTTGGATTGTGCAAAATCAAATACACCATAAGCAAGTCGCCATATTGTCTTTGAGATCGCCCGCTGAATAATGCTAGGCGTTTCAGCCTCGACTCGTATGGATGGTGGTGCTTGCCGAAGACGCATGCAGGAGCCTGACGCTTAGGCTGGTCCAGTACATTAAGGTCGTATTTGAGCCATGGTTGTTATGCTTAGATTGCATATTCAACTTAGGTGCGAACATACGCATTCAACAGCTGTCTGAAAACACTGCTGTGCAGTTGTCCGAATAACCGTCGTAGCAAGCCGACGTGATGGTTACCATTTTTCGATGTCTTTGCAGATTGCTTGGAACAATCCATTTCTCCTGAACTAGCACGCTAAGCTAGCTTTCGACGGATGATCGCTGTAGTACTTGCGTTCCTAGCTTGTAGTAATAGGTATTCTGTTATCGTGTGCGGAGTAACTTGCACCTGTCCAAGTTTAACTGTAAATAATTACGGGTAGACCAATAATGTGCAACATCTAAGTCACATTTAAGTAAATTCTGAATCTTGCGCCATATCTTGATATCATTAGCAAAAAACAGCGAATTCTGAGCGCTTTCCCGTGCAAGGTCATTGTGGAATACCAAAAAAATCAGGGACCAAGAAGTGAGCCCTAGGACACACCAGATTCCACTGATATAGATTCAGATAACATACTCTGGACTTTGACCTATAATTAGCGTTGCAGGAGAAAGTTGTCCATTCAGCTTAAGAGAGGGTCGACAATCATATAATGTTAGAGTTTGAAAAGAAAACTCCGATGATCGTAACGATAGAGCGCCTTCAACAAATCAAAGTAGATCACGGCAACGACCTCTCCAGCTTCAACTGACTCAGTCCAACTAATCCTTGCGAGTAATAATTTCGTTTTACATGATCGCTGCTGACGAACGTCAGGTGGCGCGGGAGCAGTAGTGTTACGAGGCTCTAAATAAGACACAAAATCAACAGCAATGTTGGCTTCCTGGGCTTTGGACAATAAAGGGGGAAGGCGCACTGGTCGGTAGTCTGGGAACTTCCACTTTGTGAATCGGAGTTAATATTCCAAGCTTCCACATCGCTGGAAGTTGGTTCTGTTCCAAGCGGCGCTCGAAGAACGAGGCCAAAGATTTAGCTGGTTGTCTTGCTGCTGCTGCCAGTGCCTCTAGGCGAATGGTGTCGACTCCCGAGTGGCTAAGGTTGCGCACAGACGTAAGCTTCCGCAATACAACTTCAGGATTAAAAGGGATTCGTTTAATTTCTGTAAGAAAAGAAAACTTTGCAGACGGCCTGGTCATAATATCCTCTAAAATGTTACGGCATATTGCATCCGCAGCACCTGTGCTGCTTCTATAGCGGGTCTAGTGTAACCAACTGTAGTCCGGAACGAAGGAATTCCCTGCATCACCTTACAACAGCCACTGACAAACCTGTATAGCAGTTTGTGGTTAACGCTAAAATTGTTCGCCATGTTCTGCTTCTAAACGACTTTGTTATCTCTGAGCAGTTGAGTGCAGTGGTTGCGTTGGGCTACCCATTTTTCACAATTATCTGGCGTTGGTGATTATCTGTACTATTACCAGGCTGCGTTGCATATAGTCGTGCATTTTCGAGTTTCGCTCTTCACGAAAGAGACGATTTTAGGTCCATTGAAAACCTTTGTCTCCGAGACATCTGTAACCAGTCTAATGAATTTGCTGAAGAATTTAAGCTAAGCGAATTTCAGATGGTCTTCAGCGAAGAACGACCAGGTTATGACACCGACGAGCTGGGCTATGCGGTCGTACCGCGTAATGGCGTGAACCAACTCAGGGTTTTGGTTGCGATATTCCACATAGCAGGCGCAGTCGAAACTGATAAATCACTGATAATCACTGCGCCCCAAATAACCTTCTACGATCAACACATCAATCATATGTTCCTCGTTGGTGAACAAAAGATCAAAGAATGTTTGTCTATTACCTGTTCTGATACGAATGAGCGTGAGAACGTGATTGTAAAGTGCAACGCTGGCAATCAACACTTGCAGATTAGATTTGAATGGTTCTCCAAATCTAGCGGTGGTTTCTACAAAATGCACCTTAAAATCACCCAGGGTAAGTGTGCGCATGTGATTTGTTTTATAATGCATCGTAAAGCTGTTGCGAGGTGGCAGTTAATTACCGGTGTGTATTTTGAGGGGCACTAGACAGAAGCAGGTGCAGGTGCTTTTTCCATCTAATTGTTGGCGGCACCAAGGAGAATCGGCGAACTGTAAGTAACTCCTCACCAGCCTCGCACTTTGTCGCTTCGGTAATAAAGAATTACTTTCATTCATTCTTAAGCTTGTCTTTTCATATAAGTAACATACCCGGCAGTGAGAACTCAACGTCTGCCATTCCATTGTGCAACTATATCACTGAGATCCCGATGATATCGCATGGCTTCCTAATTTGACGATCTTTCAGTTCAGCCAGTTTATTAAAACACCTTCCGTATTGGCATACAGACAGCATAAGGTTTCGGTCCATGGGAGCCCAAATGAAGCAAACTGCCTCAGGATTGGTAAAATGCCGACTGCTGCAATATCATTCGTTATTCGCTTTTAGATGAAATGAAAAAATGACACTTAGTTCGCAAAATGCTTTTGCCAGAGTGCGGCCCATTCCTCGTCCGGACGTCCTGTCGAAATGCATAACCTAGCAGTAACGTGCTGCTACTGCGTAAGCGCTCGTAGGATTGCTATTTCAAGCAGGCTCATGTCTGGCCTTTGCAACGATTCAGCAGCTTTTAACCGTAGTTCAGATGGCAGATTTTTCCAAAGCCGCTGTCAACGTTTTAACACTTCCGTTGCCGTCTGTTCTCACTGAACAACGCTTTTTGAATTCTTGTGTTTCTTCTTTTATAACTTGGTGTGATAGGTATCCTTTCGCACTATCTCGCCACATTGTCCAAGAAAATTGTTTCACGATTGAAGCGCCACTGTTCCAGGTCATGATTACCGGCCTCATGACTATCGTGGTAAGGAAGTTCTGTCACACCATAATAAAGATTATGTCTAGCTTGCTGTGTTATTTCGAGCAGTTTATTTTCGATGGACGCGTCCTAAGTGATTTCAGGATAGATGTTTTCCTAACAAGGCCCGTGTTGTAGTGCACTTGCACAGAGTAAAGCCTTTATGTTATCTGTTGCCGAGTCCAGTGTTGCACTAATAAGTCTGGGTTTCGCCATAGTGTGGAATGTTATTGTGACGGGTAATTATCACTAGGTTTTTGTTGTTTGCTTTTATGTTAATCAAAATGCACAGTGGTTTTCAGTGGTCTTAATCCGCAAACATATTACCCCGCAACGTAATTGCGGTACATTCAGAACGTTATTGTATCTGAAAGTCAGGAAGTTGCTATTAGAGTCCTATTTTGTTAAACTGCAAGCTGGGGCAGTCTTTGGGTTTGGATTTAGGTCAAGTGATGATGGTCCATTTTTTGTTACTCATCTGGCCGTAGAGGGGTTTGCAACAGATGAGACATTAACTGTATCATTCCGAGGGACGTTTGCAGCCATCTCCGCATATAATACGATGGTCTTGGAAGATTCGAACTCCACCAGAGACCCTTGGGTTTGCAGACACATTAGGATCGGGTTCGGCTTTTCTATTCTATTAAATGTTACATGTTTTTAGGAGCAACAAAAATCGATCGATCTCACGTTTTCTGTAATGCTTGGATGTCGGGGTCCTGAGTATATGTTGTCTATCACAGCCACGGACTGTTTTCGTCTGGCGTTCTTCCAAACTTGTAGGAGATACCGGCAATGGGGCCCTTGGCAATCTTGGTCCGAGCGAAGCACATTTTACATCATAGCATCATTTAAAACCACTGTGTTGTCCTGGCGCATACTTGCTTCCAGCGGTATAATCTTAGCGCTCGTACTTTGTTCACCTTCTTCTGCTAACCAGTCAACTTTTTGGACCATTAGTAGTGCGCATTAGACTACTGGGATGGTTGAACACGCGGTACAAATAGATCGTCTTGGGAGCTGTTTCAATCTCGCACGTGTTGTTTAGAAAAATTGACACACTTTGGATGGTAGCATATGAAACAGTGTGTGGAAAGTAAATCAAATTTGACTGGTCGGTTATAATCTGCGGACCCGCAGTTACACTTCGACTGGAGCCTTTTCATATTCACACATACTTGCTTTCTCTTATCAGCATAGTTTTGCTACTTTACATAGTGAGCTATTTGACGTTGCGTGCTTTGACTACTGGTCGATTGCGCGTCCTAATCAGACGGATGGATGCGGCCACTTCAGTCTTATTCACATACTGTCATGTGGAGTGCGTGGGAACGCAATACAGTTGAGCTGCCCGGACTTGAAACAGCTGCGCAGCACGCTGGTTTCAGTTCACAGCCCAGTCCAAACGCCGCACGGTCAGATGACTTTCGGTCTGAGTTGTTCTGTTTACTAGCCGAAGTGCTGCTCGCGACAAGGCGACGCAACTGACACGAAAGCAAGTAGATCGATCGCCGCCGACCATTTAAATTGGTCAGCCGATGAAACCGGCTAGCTTATGAACCACGTCCCAAACCGGTGCGAGGAACTATGCGATAAGGCGATGGACAAATTCCTGGGCTTGACAATCCAGTGGCTAGTGTTAGTAATTTCGAGTCGGATGGGTGAAACTGGGGCCATGTATAATGAAATGCGTCTGGAATGATCCACTACAAGGCGGATTACAGTAAGATTGTAAAAGTTTTGCACAGTTTTTAAAAAAACGCCAGATGTGTTTCCAATTTTTTTCCGGTGACGGAAAATACCAACAAAATGAAATTGAATGGCATACGATAAATTACATTCCGTTAAGAGTGTACATAGGAAACGTGCAAATTGTCGGAGCTTCGCTTTTTTGTTCACATTTGCTATAAGTGTGGGGTGGATCGGAATTATTTACAATGAAATAATAAAGATGAAACGCTTCATTCTCCTAACATTCGGCAACTGTCCTTGTCAAACCCACGTAAAGATTTCACGAAGATTACACTCAACATTCTGGCACCAAACATGACCTAACAAATTCAATTTCTGGACCAAAGGATAATCAAATATTCAAAATGTTGTACACAGCCGAACTCATACAATGAGACATAGTTAAATTACATAATTGTTTTTCTCAAGTTAAAGAAACTTCATCCGTTGTGTAACTTAATGCCTTAGATGCTGTGTTTTCGACAAGTTTTATTTGGTTCAAAGTTAAACCAGCAATAATAATGATGTGTTTCAGAAAGGTCGGCTTAGTTCAACCACTAGAGCAGGACGCCATCTCTTTTTAGGCATTGAATTTCTAATGGCAAATTTCGACTGAATAGCTTTTAAAGTTTGGTGAAATGGAGGATAATTTGGTAACGTGCACTGAACCAGACCCATATGCTATTTTCTAAGGAATACTGACCGCGGTTCTCCCTCCCGATAAAAAGACAAACTCCTGATGATGTTTATGAAGAAGAAGAAGGACTGCATGATCCTGATTGGGAAAGCGCAGGAACTCTAAACTAGGCTGAACCCAGAACTATTTTCATTTGCTGTGGAGAAACGTCACAGTTTCTCGAATAGTGCGGTTTGTACTAAGATGGGATTTAGTTACTTTATGAGAAGAGAAGGAAATAATGCTTGTTCTTTTCCTCCAAAAATTATGTGGTGCGAATTGGGTCTTCGTTTTGATTTATTATCACACTGTATGACAGAGCTGCTTTTGCTGTTAGCTAAGACCTCTTCTAATGCGTTCGTAGCGGGTTTATACAAACATAGATTTTGTAATATACCACTCACAACGGGAAAGTATGTTACCCTAGGTTTTGGCACAGAACATTCGTACGTTGAGTACCTCTCTTTTTGACCACGTCGGTCCAGTCGTTTAAGTAGTCAACGTACGAGCTTTTACTCTAAGAGATTTCTTCACTTTTATATGCGTAGGTTGTACAAATATTGCGTAACAATCGTATAGGGAACGTCTCCGATAGCAAGTATAGTACTTTGAAGAATAATGAACTTAGTTCTAATAATTGTTTGTTAAGTTTTTGCATTATATTTGGATTAATATACAAATGTATACACATGCACATACTTGGAAGAAAGTAATCTACACAAAATTCAGTTTCGATAAAGTATTTAGTGAAAACATGAACGTCAGCCCAAACGTGGATAAAACTAGCGATTGTAATCTTGTTCGGTGTCTAGAGATTATACGCTGCTACCACTGATTTCAACTTCCTGAATTTGACTTCAATGTTTACTAGCCGTACCGAACCAGTGCGAACATGAGTCACCTATGTCTTAAGCGCAGCAGATAAATCGGAAACACCTGACATTCAGTTGACACACAGTGCCTATCAGCAGTAACGAAGAATGTAATACTAATTTAAAGCATCCAAAGCTGAAATAGGACATATCTCATGTGCATCTACAACATCTAACCATATTAAGATTACGATTAATGCACCGGTTCGCAGTATTACATTTATCCTGTTGAAATCGCGGGTTGATATGCTTGTTTCATTGTTCTCAATTAAGGTACAAATCATTCTCTATTACAGTCCACCTACCAACTGCTTTGAAAGATGCCGCATCAAAAGCCATCGAGTTGCCCCAACGTTTGCTCAACGATGCCAACGAAAAATGTCGGCTTATGTAATGCATGCCGAGCAGGAAGAGCAATATATCGTCATTGAAGCAAACGGACTCATCAATCCTCACAATTCACATTCGGAAAAGCTGTTACGTTCATGGTTGTTGAAATAAATTTTGCTCCAAATCGCCCCATTAACAAAGCATCGTACGTTTGCTCAAACCTACTCGCATTTTGTTACGTTTACAATATCGGGCAAACAATTGTTTACTAGCTCATTAATCTCTCCGTGAAAAATATATCATTTCCATACATTGGTAAATTTTATGGTCAGTTGATTCGCTCTATTAAGTTCCGTTCGTCTAAAAATTATTTTGCTGCAGGTTTTTAGTCGATCAGGCTTTAAATCGAACGCCTAATTTGTCTTTCTTGCAACTATAATTTGCTTTTCATACCACGCACTCCTGCCGCATTTTCCTCAGCGGAACAACACTGAAATTAGGCACAATCTTATGTCACGCGTTATTTGGCGTTTACTGCATAATTTTAATTACGGATCTTTCGAGCATCTGCTCTATAAATATGTGGGATTCATGCATCGATTATCGTTGCAAAAACTGCAATGAGAGCAGGTGCTAGCCTAAGCTACATTTCATTCCAGACCCTGTTATCATCGTTTAAGCATGCCCTATGCTTTTTGATTTTGCGTCATCACTCATTTTAATACGTGGGCAAAGCGGACTGCTCAGCTTCTATTTACGGTTGGACGCTGTGTCACAGACATAGGGGCTATGTCATTTGAAATTACTTCCTCCATAGTTATTTAAAATTTCATTCCAGCAAGACTGTTCGAACGTCTAAAGACGTTACTCTGTACTTGCGGAGTTCAAAAACGGATAAGCTTTATCAGAGAAGACCGGTGAAACAATGGACCACAGTTGTACAATGTATTTGACCAGCACTTACCCTAAGTTAGTCAGATGACATGCGCATAGCAAATATTGTACATAAGGTAAACCAATAGCGTCACAATACCATTGCAACAGAAACCAGATTGTTGGAACGGAATATTTCCACAGAAAAAGCATACAGGTTCCTGAAAGTTCCAAAATGCAATTTGCTTCTCCTAGGATTGCTTTGTGGCTAAGATTATCTACTGACATAAGATATCTTTAGCCCAAGTGACTTAAAAAGAAATTAGTTGGGTTTTTATAACATCTTTGGATGATAATTGCGAGCATTAGCAGGATTCGGAAAACATTGCGGTCAGTCTATTGATGGAAAAAGCATGAAAACGTCCCAATTGGTCAGTGTTACAAACCATTCACATCTAAAGAAATTTTGTTTTGTTTCTGCTGATTATAGTGCTGCAAGTTCAGTGCTTTGGTACCAAGGTGCATCAGTCGTCCAAGGTTGTTCTGAATGCCTCCAACTTGTTTTATATAGCTATATCCCGACTATTCTGCTCATGAACTGGACCTGTCGATGAAACCCGGCCCCAGTATTTTATCATGGGGTGGTTTACGGTATTGGTCTCCTTACAATCTCCATATAGTCTCCGTCGATTTAGGGTCACAAGTCTAACGCGTGTACCGCTAGCACCGAAGTTTTGACAAGGGATTGTACACATTCTCGCCACTTGGCAAGATTTAAGGCTGCTTTTGTTTTTCTACCCTTAGGCACCTCTCTCTAGATATTTGGCTACATGCACACGTGCACGGCCTTTGAACTAATTGTATAAAGCCAACTGGTAGTCCCCTTACTCGGAAGTATATACTTTGAACAATGAACAATGAATTTATACTGGTTAAGATGCATTGCTTTACCGCTCCCGTTGGATACTTGTTAGTGATATCAAAAGAACAATATTGATAATAATTATAGCAACACAGGTAGTACTTTAAATATGAAAATTAGGACTTATCATTTGCTCCTCCACAGTTCCTGAAATCCGCTTAGATTCACAGCACCCACAGATAACATCAACTATTTCCATGGTAAAATCTAGGTGAAGGATGGAGAAGTAGTGCTAAGTGACAGAGTGTAAGTGGATGAGTGCATCGTCCAACCGTCTTTTAAATACTGTTAGTGCCGGTGCAGAGACGACCGATTCTGGGAGATCATTCCACGGGTGACAGACACGAATGGAAAAGAAATTTCTACAGCACTCCAGACGGCTGTGTTATTCTGCGAGTTATAATGAGTGGCCTCTCAGATTTGTATTGCTGTTGAGTTGCAGTAAAGGGCGGCACACATGATGTGGGCCTCATAGAATCAATCCTACCATAATCAGGTCGCTTCGTATTCTGCGACAGCTTCCACTGAATACCCCCAATCGTTGCAGCCTCTCCCGGTATGAAAGATTGCGCATTCCAAATGCGTTCTTAGATGCGTGACGTTGTGGCTGCTCTAGTGCATTAAGCTTGTGTTTAAACCATGGATGCCAGGCTTGAATTGCCTATTCGATATAGAAGCAAACAAACGCACGGAGCATTTGTAGAAATATGGAGCTGTTTATTTGTCAAACGCCAGTAGAAACTTGTTTCCAAGTCTTCGAGGTATTTCGGATTGCCTGGAGCGACCTAAATCATCTTGAACCAGGAAACCCAAGTCACGTTCGAGAGTTAATTGATGCAGATTTTACTTAGCAGCTGCTCTGATGTCGAGTGGAAAGCACCTTACATTTACTGAGGTCACCATGCAGTAAGTTTTGGGATAACTATTGATAGACCGTGTTAAGGTTACTCTGAGGCAGATGCTCGTCGGTGTTTGCCTGGATCCTGCGCCAGACCTTGATATCGTCGGCAACCACTAAGTTGTTTGAAGCGATTCCCTGTGCAAGTTTCTTAACAAACACCAGAAACAAACGTGTGTCTAAAACTGAGCCTTGCGGCCCACCATACTTGACTTGTATGGGGTCCGACAAAGAGCTCTTTACTCTGACAACTAAACGCTGTAGAAATAGAAAGTTGGCAATCAAGCTTAAGAGAAGATCATTGATCCCGTAATATTGGAGCTTGGAAAGTAGTATCCGATGGAATAGACGATCGAACGCCTTGGCAAAATCCAGATAGATCATATCAACGTCTTCTCCAGCTTCAGCTGACTCTTTACAACTAGTGCGTGCCCTTAGTAAATTAGGTGCATGACCGCTGTCGAAGGAAACCTTGCCGCTCGGTCGTAATGATGTTGCAGTTTTCCGGATAGCATACCGGTACAACCACAACTGTAGATTCCATGACCTGGGAGAGTATAAGGAGAAGGGATACTGGCAGTGGCTGGACGGTACAGTTTTGCTTCCAACTTTGTGAATCGGGGTTATTATTCCAAGGTTCCACATAGCGGGAACTTGGTTCTGGTCTAAGCAACACTAGAAAAGCTGCGGTGAGGCTTCTGCTAGTTGGTCTACTGCTGCTTCCGGTGTCCCTGAACGAATGGTGTTGACACCCAGTGAGCTGTGTTTGCGTAGAGATGTCATGTTTTGCAATATATCCTCCGCGTTAAAAGTGATGTGGGTTTGTCTTGGCGAGGAGACGACGCAGCTTGTAAGATCACTTGGGGGCAAGACCTTCTGAAACGTAAGGACATATTGCATCCGCAAAGCGTTTGCTACTTCAGTAGGAGAG
>CALYDF020005313.1:0-14463 GCA_944474145.2 Dicrocoelium dendriticum | reverse complement strand
CCCATCGGGTTATTTAATTGTTTCTTTTTACAGTGTGAGTGGTGACAACTGGGTCCATCGCATTTCGGTGCTCGGATCACAGTTGATGAACTGAACTGAACCAGAAATTTATGATGTATCTTTTAGCTTCCCTATTATAAGTGCGCCGCTTTAACAGCGATAGCGGACCTGAGCTTCGCCCTATCTGACGGATCCAAATCTGATCAAATATAAATAAATAACTAAATGCATATATTTCCCGACAGGCGTATATGGACCCATAAGAGAGATCTCCATACCTTTTTTCTTGCCGAGAAAACATTGTATCAGCCTCAGACTCACTTCATCAAAGAGTGACTCGCAGAGGCCGAGTCTTCCTCTCATCTCTTTTTTTAAGACGGGTGAATTATTTCCCTCCCAACTCATATATATTCTGGACACCATGACGTTAGCCGAAACCTCTAGCTTTAATCCACCGTGCCATGGCGGGCAGTGCCTCTCACGCCGTTTAATAAATAAATAAATGATATATTTCTCGACATGCGAGGCACAGGCAGACTACGAGCCTGATCATGTGGTACAACAAAGTCGGGTAGTGGAGAGGGATATTCAGTGATCCATTGTGTTCACATAGGAAAGTTTCAGTGCTAAATCAATTAAAAATAGTAAAGGAGTAGGAGTAGTAGAAGTTGAGAGTAAGAATAAAAGTGGATATAAACTGTCAGTTTAATTAGACTAATACGACCCATCATGAAACCGTCTCCCGGAGACCTGCTTCCACACTTCTCTTCCACATCTCATCTGACCATGTGTTATTGTGGCGTTATATGTATACAGTTATATGGGGGCCTGTGATATATATTAAGCTCTCCCCATCGTATAGCCATCTTTTATCTGATTTGTTTCCAGCCCTGTATTGTGGGGGCCTGTGTTCAATGAAAAGCTCTCCCCATCATACAGCTATCTTTTAGCTGATTCAATTCCAGCACTGTACTGTGGGGGCCTGTGTTTCATTTGGCTGATTAGAATCAAGCACTTGTAATATGTGCCAGTGAGTTTGTGATAACTCATACTGCATGTGTGTGCTGCATTTTTTTCGGGAGCATTCATCCATAGCCTCGGGAGATCGGCCCAATCCTGGTCAACACTGGAAGGAGAGAAATAAGCAAATAAAAGTGGGTGGACGTACAGTAACGTGAAATGCTAGATTTTCGTCCGACGTTGTTCGATTCAGATTGTACAATTTTCACTGGTAACTGATAACCTCAGGTATATACATGCTTTTTACAGAAAAGGAGAAGAATTTTCGGAGGAAATAGTAAGATAGCTCCAGCAGTTGTCGGAGATCAAAATGGGAAAATTGGTGATGCGAAATAATTTTGTATGGTACTGAGAAATGTTGTATGTACGCATGGTATTTTTCAGGGAGGGAGAGAAAACTGTGCGCAAAGTAAAGTAAGTTAACTGTCGTTCCAACTGTTCAGCTGTGTGCGGTAAGAGGAGAAGCTGATTTCGTTGAGGGGATTTGTTCAGAGTGAACGTAAGCGTGGAAGATCATGGTAGGTTTTCGGAAGGTGTTATCAAATGGATCCAGTCCAAAAGCAGAAGGATTAAATCAACATTGATTTCGCTGAGCACGTAACACAGCAGCTCGTACCTAAGGCAGGGGTCCAGGGGAAAAGATAAGTAGAAAATAATTAGCGTTGCAGAACAAATGCGAAATAATTTGCTCGAGAGGAACTCTAGGGCACATTTCCGTCTTGGTGAGTGTGAACTTCATAGTTAATCAGGATATTTTTGCCTTTAGAAAACATGATATTGCTACTGATAAATTTGGGGAGGGCAGCAAGATCGGGCAACAGGAGAATAAAAAGATCCCCTGATATTGATACTATATCCATCTTGCTCCTATTTCGCATGGGGATTCACTTGTCAAGGTAGGTTGCAATATACCGATCGATGTTTCGACGTTTAGAAAGGAATGTATAACGTGTCGGAACTTCATCCCTGACTGGATTGCACGTATCTCAGATGGAAGCCTGTTGCACACTATGGAGTATCGATTTAGGAAAAAGTTGTCAGACAGTTTCGATCGTGATCTTTTCACTTTTACTTTATTGTGATTGTTATTTCCGGTGCGATAATTTGATAATTCTGCTCGTTATACCGATGGGCGTGAAGAATGTATTTTTTTGGGTAATTGTATCAAAGAAGATGAAAAGGTTAAGTTTCATTCTTCGCAGCCACAGTGGGTCAAGTTTTAAGGCAACGCAACGATCCATGTAAGATAGGGTTGTGGAATAGCTTAGAAGACGCTTAGAAAATGATCGTTGAACACGTTCCAATGCCATACGATCACTCACTCTAGAATTACAGTAGGTGATGGAGCCATATTCAAGCAGCGGGCGCATTTTTATTCTATACATGGTGTTAATGGATTCTTTTAAGTTAAATGTTTTGAACAAAAGCCCAACGCTTAGGCTGGCTTGAGCTGCGGTGTGTCCTGCGTGTTCGGAAAAGTTAAGGGTGCTCGAGTAGTGGATCCCTAGGTCACGGATAGTGTGGCAGTGAGACAATGATTTACCATCTATAGTTAGCAAACGTGGTGTGATGTCACATCTGTAGGATACCACGTGGCATTTATCAGTAGAGAATGTCATCATCCATTTGGAACTCCATGAGTCTAGTGTACGTAAGTCATGCTGGATTTCGCTAAGCGTATCACTGACCTCAGTTGGATTAAAATTGTAAACAATTTTGATGTCATCGGCAAACAGGAAAGGTTTGCCGGAAGCAAAGACATCAAAAATATCATTTACGTAAAGTAGGAATAAAAAGGGTCCCAGAACACTACCTTGTATCACACCACTGGTGACAGGCTTTGGCGTGCTTGTTTCGTGCTCGATCTGAACAACCTGGGTTCTATTAGTTAGGTAAGAATCAAACCATGAAAGCAGAGGGTTGTCTATGCCATATGCAGTTAGTTTGGATAAGAGGTGGTTATGAGGAACACGATCAAATGCTTTGTGCATATCTAGGTAGACGACTATCGCTGATGAACCGTCATCGAGCGAAGTAGTCAGGAGACTGAGAAAACCTATCTGACATGTTATGCAGGATCGCGTGCTTAGGAAGCCGTGTTGTGAGGTGTTGATAAGATTTCGCGACATCATGAAGTCCACAGTTTTGGACTTTATGTGACGCTCCATCATTTTAGAGAGGATAGAAGTATGGCTTATTGGGCGGTAGTTGCTCATTTCATGCACAGAGCCTGACTTGTAGCGATGAATGACTACAGTCGCCTTCCACTGTGATGGCACGATACCGGTGTTCATGGATAGAGAAAAAAAGATTCAAAAGTAGTACAGGGAAGTCAGATCCACCCTATTTTATAAGCGTTGGTGGTAATTTGTCAGGTCCTGGCATACCATGATGACTTCGTAGAGGTGATAAATCGATTTATATCACGAAGTTCAAAATCAACTGTGCAGATCTTGTCATCAGTAAGCAGAGGGATAATGTGCGAGGGAGCCGCAGCAGCGGTGTTAAAAATAGAACAAAAGTAATTATTGAAATCCCTGCTTATTTTAGCTGGATTGTTAGTTATTTGGTTACCAGAAATCAGGATGGATGTTTGATTAGTATAGGTAGAAATTCGTCACATCTAGACTCACTCAGACGGCCGCCACACGCCCGGAAAAGCACTGTACGCGCGTTTCATCCTTTCGGGAATCATCAGCAGTGCGCATTCCATCGGACCCTTGGTAGGGCTCGAACCCGCAACTCGACTGTTGCCAGTCCGTGGTTGAGACCACTGAGCAACGGGGGACGGCAACGACTATGGTGAATAAGTTACTAGATGTGATATAGAGCCGCTCACTATCCACTGACTTACACGTTACTGCCCTGCAGAGGACAGGGTGGCCCCTCACCAAGCGACGAGCTTAGTTGTATTCACGAGTGATGGATTTTAATCTAACTAACTGGGAGTTCGTCGCAGCGGGTTCCAAATCAGAGAGTCTTTCACATGCCCGGAACAGCACCAGACTTAATTTGGAGCGGTCGTCTTGAAGCCTTTGTTTCGTGCATAGATTGGGATGAGCAGGCTTTGCTCGCGACTCGTTGGCTTAAGAGTAGGTGCTCTACTTGATATTACAACGTCCTAGGTTTTAATTACAGTCCAGGTTCTTGACTTGGCAAGTGCAAACGAGTACAAACGCAGTCACGGAGTGCATTGTCAGGAGTAGGCAACACCCAAAATTATTCTGCTCCAGCTAAGAATCCAGTAACTGATATTTAACTCATTCTGAATTGCAGTCCTAACTGAAGCTTCGCGTCACGACCCATCGACACATTAGGTGCATCTAAATGACTTCTGTAGAACAACACAACTACTTTGCTCAATGCTGTATACTAGCCTTTTCATCAACCAAATACACGACCTTGCTCGTCCATTTCCAGGGTTCAGGCTTTGTTTGGATCATTTGTAGAATGTAGCTAAAAATACGTGTATTCAGTTAACCTGAAACGCGTACCCGCGTTCAAAGTGTCGACGAAGGGAGGTGAAACTACTACTTCACTGGATTAATTTGGAGGAACACTACATGCGTCAAGAGAAATCATCCAGGTGTTTCAAATGTATACTGATATCAACCGAAGTATTATCGTCCATTTTCCAGCCAACCTTAAAACCCATCTGTCTTCGTTTCGCCGCTTGGTATTGCACATAATGTAGTTGTGCGAAATAGTATACGAGTTATTAGGATAAATGCTACTACGGTCTTGAGGAACGAACCAGTCGCACCTGGTGTCGAACGAAAAAATCAACAACGGTTGGGGGTGCTAACTCCCGGTGCGCACTGGTTGCCTAGAAAGTAGGGTGATTCTCATCAGCTTTTACAGGCGTTTTTCTCACTTCCAGCTGTCTGCGATAAACAGCATAATGCGAACTCTATGGTGATAAAAGGCCAAAGACAAACACCTCGGTAAACTACGTTGAGTCGATACTCCAGCATTTGGAACCAATTGCCAGCCGACATTAGTACCAGCGTACAAGCGTACAACGTCCTAAAAGAGGACAAACGCCTGAAAGCAGTAAGGTAATTGCTCTTCTGAGCTGTTCTATAACTACTCCACAAAATTATTTACAACGTCTGGGCAGTACATAACCGAAAGTTTCAGAGGAATGTGTCATTTGGATCTAATAAACAGCTTTCGTTCCTCTATTTTGTCTTCTATTGTACTCTTCAGTTGTACCTGGCTCGAAAGCACACCGGTGGCTAGTAACCGTATGTGCACATCACAGAGTTGGTCTTTCCATATTTACTTTGTCCTGTTCGGTCCATCCTGGATCGTAATACTACATTTCGCTCGTATTTGGCTCCAATGCTACCATGTGTCGATTGAAACAGCTACAATTTGGCTGGCTGGACTCTTAAATCAAGTTAACTATCTTCTCTCATAAATTCACTTCCACTTAAGCAGCTTGCATACTTGTGACTCGCTTGTGGAACCACTGACGCGTTGGTGCTTTGGGCCCGGAAGTACTCTCGACAAGACTTTAACCCATCTTCTCCCGCAATACTTTGATTCTGTTTTGTTTAGTTTTATTATTCGCCAGTAGAACAACTGGTGTATTGATAGGATTGAAAATAATGTCACTCAGGGTCAGTTAAGTATGTCTTAAACAGAGCAGCGATGTTCTTGCCAGATTATTGCCTAATCCAGTTTCCCAGCCTCATTGGTCCATCAAGTAAAGTTTATGCACACTTTTTGATGTCATACAACCCACTCGTTCTGGAGACCTACGTCGTTCCTACTAGTCAATAACGATGCATCCTTTATTGGTTTACAAGGTATTTGCTACAATATTTCCCCGTTACTTAGCCTACGGAAATTTGTACCTATAAATTACGCCGATTAGGCTGTACGTTTTGTGTTCTCGTACTAAAGAATGAACAATGATTTATCATGGGGTAAAAGCAAGTACTTGACAAGTCCCGTAGAATGGTTGGGGTGAATATGATGAAATCAAAATATATCTGTGTCATCTACCGAACATCTGCCTAGATGGATACTTCGATAAATTACATCAGTGTAAAACTTTAAAAAATCGCGCCTAAACGTTCAGAAACACACTGGGGTGCAGTGATCGTTGATGTAAGGTGTGCGGAAAGTAAAATATGGTCGCACACTTGGGTCCATTTGATACATAAATATTGTTGAAAAGCATACTTGGCGTAATCCACAATAGAGGAGTTAAGGTAACAAAATGCTGGGAGCTAAGAGCGACATCTAATCGTTTTTTGAAAACGTTCAAGGTATGAGAGGATACAACTGAGTTTGGGAGTGCGTTCCAAAGTTGGCAAACCCGAAGGGAAAAGTAATTTCGTCGACATTCTAGACAACTATATTGTTCCTTCAATGTTAATCAGTTACCTCTGAGCTGCGTGTTGTGGCTAAGTTTCAGCAACGTCATCCACAAGTCAGTTCCATTTTCAAGTTCACCCGGTTGTTTGCAATTCCCTATGCGGCGAATTCACCTCTACCAATTAGCTATTCTTTCTGCTTCTTCCGCGACTGCAATTCAACTCACCTTATAATGAAATGACTACCGTCAATAAACAATGTTCGAAGCACTGACTTCCCTGTATTAACTTGAATAGCACACTACGAAAACGACTGTTGGTTGCATGAGACCTCCTGCCTTCGACTTACTGATTTCTTTTTTGTCACGTTGGCATTTGATACGTTGTCCGTTTCCAAAGGAACAGAGGGCACGAAATGGTGCCATCTTGCAACTATCGTCTTCTTATTGTGCTATTCAAATAAACGATGTATTTTCAGAGGAAATATTGGGTTTTTAGATAGAAGAAAATTGAACAAATGTTCCTCGCATTTGATGAGCAATCATGTTGCAATACCAATTCCGAATGAAACCCGTACATAACGATCGGACCAGGTTTACTGGGTCGTGTCTGACGTTTCCGATACATTTATTATTATGGTCATTATTATTGTTATAATTTGACTGCAATACTGCTTGCAGTCCTGTAAAATTTCCTCTGCTGGTCAGTCAAATGACACGAGGAGACAGTGGTGGGTTGAGTACTCCTAAGCATAACCGTTTCTTTCGTATGCGGACTCAAGCCTACGACTGATACATGCCTATTTGAAGGCCACGTCATTCTGTACATTAACGCTGCTCTTTTTTACTCTCGCACGAACTACGCCCTCCGCATAATGGTCATATCACTGGTGGGCTAATGTCGTCTGAACAACTCATTATCACTATCGTGAGTCTCATGTGTGTACATAGTGCATTTGGATACGGTCAGCTTAAAGACATCTCATTTCAGCTAGCTCAAGTCATGCCGGTTGCTTGCGGCCAGCTTGGCTACACATGAAATAGTCCGTTATTACAAGTCTTAGAATGGGTGATTCTCTTTTGCAAGACAATAAACAAGACAATTAGCAGTAAACCATAAACAAGACAATAAACCGTTGTCCGAAATGAGTCTACATCCAAACTCATGAATCTTTAACATTCTTATGATGCGAATAGCTCCTTTCGTGGAAATAAAGCTTTCAATTGGCCCTCGGCACCAATTAGTGTCACAGTAACTAAGACGTGCGTCTATCTTATCACCCTACCTAACTATCCGTCACCTGACAACAACGTGATTCGTCTAAAGTGCAGGCGGTTTGAGAATAAAGCAAACTAATTAATATATCAATAAAGAAAGAAATTCACCTTGTGTAAAAGTTAAGGTACCAGATGAGAAAACTACTTAAAAGTTGCATTTTCACGTGAAACATGTGTGCGTGCATAGGTTGTCAATGTATGCAAGTACACTCTCATGACTATCCAGCTCATACTCTAGTCATTCCTTGGCATGAATTCGCTCACGCTCTACCCTTGAACACATACGATTCGAGTGTGTTGTGTCCTAGGCCTCAGTTCTAGGGTCATCATTTGTTGGCATTTGTTAATGATCTCGCACAGGTAATCGCTTCAACTCCCTCACTATGTGATGACGACACCAAAATATGGCGCAGGATTCAGGCGCATAGCGATCAGATTTTGCTTCAGTGTGACTTGGACAGTATTGGTCAACCCGAAGTTTGCTGCGGTTCACTAAAAGGAAATGCAAGTTACTTTCCGTACGATACCAGAGTACCTACTCATACGGGCTCGGAACGTAAGTACTGTAACCATCTGTCGATCTGGACCTGGGTGTGCTAGTTCAGGATAACTTGGGTTATTCCTGACAAACTGAAAAGGCTTCAAAACTGGTGAGCAACCCGTTGGTCTATTGCGACGGGTGGTCGGGCAAACAGACAGGACTATTTTCCGACAGATGATCAATGTGCATGTTCGCTCCCATGTCGAACATGCTATTCAAACTTAGCAGCCATGGCTGAAACACGATCTCACTGCACTGGACCAATCTCAACGTCTGGCTTCCAAATGCGTTGTTGGAATACGCAGTCTACCATGCGAGCAAACGCTGAAACCTGTGGGAGCATGCAGTGAGCGATATCACCACGAGGGGACCTGATAATGGCGCGATGGATTTTATGCAATTCCAAGCATCCGTGCCGCTCTTGACTATGAGTTAGCAGTGACACAAATTGAGAGGTCACCCCTTGAAACGGACAGTACAGTACGGCTATCTGGAGTGTCGTCGAAATTTTTATTCTCTTTGCATGTGCCGCCCGTCGAACGTTCTCTACAAATTGGTCGTTTATGCACCTTCACTAACCATAGTTAAAAGTCGGTTGACCGAGGCACTCAGCTACTTATATTTTCTCACTTAGCACTATCGCTCGATCCCACTTTTGGGAATTACATTGGACTCATTATTTGTCGCCTACTGAATCTGTGAAACAACGCGGTGTGCAGGTCTCCTGCATTTACTCATTTACTCAAGTAACCACCTACTGGCTCCAACCGCCTTGGCTCTTCGCTGTAGACGGGCATCCAGCCTCACCTCTTGCTTTTATTGCTCTGTCTGTAATCCCTCGCTTCTCCCAACAATAAAGGATGACTGAATCACACTGAGCGACTCAGTGCCTTAGCTTCGTCCATGTTCTTACTCACGTGTCCACTTGCTTGCCTCAACCTATTTGACTCTTCCCTGTAAACCGGCGTTCAACGCCATCACCTGCTTTCCATCACTCTATTTGCTTTAGCTCTCGTCGCTTTGCAGATGGGTGACTGATTCACCCTGCGCAAAGCTGCTCCTTAGTCTCGTACCCACTTGTGTTCAGCAAGATTTTACATTATTAAATGCCTATTCAATTTACTGTAAACGGACATCCAAGCCCACTTGTTGCTTGCCCCTACTCAACATGGGACGGTTTAATCATCCTGAGTAACACAGTGACTTAACTTAGTATATACAAACACTTCCGTAGCTTTTACACGCTGCAACACCGCCAACTCCTCGCTGTTATCGGGTGTCCTGCCCCAACTTGTATGGCTTCGCATTTCTCGCTGCTTATCCATTCATAAGAAGTCATATATACATAAGATTTATGGCACCGAAGGTACACGGTACATAATGGTTCAACGATTACTCCTTTGTTGCAGGTTGTTCACATTTGCTTGAGCGCTTCCACTGCGTTTCCGTCTAACTGTCTGTTCGGCTACCCGTTGTCCGTTGCCCTTTGTTCCAAAGGTTTCAGACATTTTGGCCGGCACCTGAGGAACCTTGTAATAACGGCCGACGGCCCTTAATAAGCGATTCCCCAATTTCATGAGGCTCACGATTCTTTTGATTGGATACGGGGAGGAATGCAACGTGCGTCCAAGGATATCTGACGTCATATTTTTCGACGAGCGGAGGAAAACTGGACGACAGATAACAGTGGATAGCGACGCAAGAAATCGGTTCGAGGTCAACTCAGTCCAACTAAGCGAAACACAATTTGAGTCACCGATTCAACGTGTACTTGCGATCAATATCTAGATCATCACTCGCGCATATCGACACCTTCGCATACACAAAACAGTTTGTTATTTCAACATGTAAAGTGTTAGCACAACCACATCTCACCTCTTGGATCTCAAGAATCTTCTTGGTCGGGACCTTGAGAGAACTTGCGTGCTAATCGCTCATTTATGCACTCGTGGTTTTTAACTGGGTTTAGCGACATTGTGTCGCACACCTTTGGATGCATACTTATTCCTCGTGCTTTTACAAGCTCTACTTTGTGATACCAGTTTCCCGAGTATACTCCAGTGCATTTACCCTGATTACTAAATTCCGGGCAGTGTTTCGCCGATATCCAAGCGCCAAAATTGGCCGAACTCCAAATATCGGAGACAATGTTTGGTCTCACTCGATAGACCATTTCAATGACTTTAGAACGAACTGTCACTCATTCAAATCCAACATTGCTTGGTGCAGGTACAGGTCTCAAAGTAAATTCACTCGGCGCGATCCATAGGCTTAACCACGAAAATGCTCCATCACACCTTCGTGTCTTCTGCCCCACCTTCAAGCTGACACATTTGATTGGCACGCCAAAGAGGACAGTCTGCAAGCACACAGCTACAACGTGAATACTGTGAGCATACCGACAACGTCAGGAACAGAACAACTTTTTACCATAGAGGGTTAGTCATTCAAATGGTTCGTAACATTTACTCAACAAGCGCGATGCCCAATGTGCCACAATTTAAAGAGCTATGTGGATCATGTTCCAAACTTGTTATGGGGGGCGTTTTGTGCCGGTACGGTTGCAAGGCCTACCATGCGATATGCCTCCGAGTTAAACCTAGTCAGGCCAAGTTATTAAACAGACCAGACTCGCTATGGTTCTGTGTGGAATGCACATCGATCCCACTGAGAAAAGGTGTGCGCCTATTATCTCGGAAGTATGACCAGCTACTAGCCAAGTTTGGGGAAATGGTGACCGCCCAAATCACTACTGTTGTGGCAAGCATAGCGGACTGTGCATCCCAATCCTCCCCCCCCCTGATTGCTGCTCATATCACACGAAGAACTGCTAATAACACCGTAAGCAACACTACACCTAGAGTTCAGAACATCAACAGCTGTCCCAATACCACACGTAGCTCACATTTGACTAATGCGGTTCGCAGTTCGATCGGAGTAACTACACGTAAGGCTACTTCCAAACTCCCGGCGGAGTGCGTAGAGAAAGAGCAAACCGGTACTAGCGAAAGTTTGGTTACAGTTGTCTCCAAGATGAGCCGTCATTTAAAATAAACATCACCCCCAACTGGGTCGGAAACTGAGGAGCGTAGCGGAGCTTTCCTAGTGCAAGCACCACCGGTTTCCTTCGGTACATCTCCGAGTAGTTCAATCACTAACCGCGACATGTCGAGAGATGTAAAGAAATAACTACCTGTACTGAGTGTACTGTACTCCAATATCCTAAAATCAAAGTCGACATCAATAAGTGGCAGGCAGTTGGATAACCTCAACCAGTGGGATATTATTAGTAACCTAACGACGTTGTACTTAACTCCATCACTGAAGTAGAATCAGCACTACTGTCGACAGGTAGTCTCAGAAATGAACACTGCTCCATCCGTATCTTTCCAGACATCCCATGTGGCGAGTGTTATCGAGGTAACCGCACTTTAGAGGACTACCGGAAGGAAACTTCAAGCAGAACCATACTTCTTCACGGGGTTCCTGAAACTGAAGCATGTGGTGAGCATGAAGTAACAACCTGCGATAAAGAACAGTGGTGTTATATTCGTGAAACACTGCTTGGGTGATCTGCTGGCAAAATCCGTGTCACGACTGCCTACTTCACCGAACTACAAAGGAAGTGGCCCGAGAGTGTTGAAGATGGTCCTTCAGTCAAAACATATCGTAGCACGGATGCTAAAAAGCTGGTGCATGTTCCGTTGCAGGCTACCATCTGAGGTTCGGCTGAAGACCATCAGCGATATGCCTCCTAGAGATGGTATGTCACACAAAGAACCAAACGCGACGGGCTCTATGAAAGAACAATGCACCAGTAGTGTGTCCAATGAGTCCATACATTCTGCAGAAGACGATATTGACGAGACACCTTATACTGTACGTCGAAAATTAGATACGGGACTAACTACACGGACGATGAATAAGAGATTAAACCCTTCACTAAGTACACATCAAAAAAGATTAGTCGCCGGCCACTCACTGGTCGGCGAAACTTCACGTATGAGTTGTACAACCTCCAAAACATTGCTTAAATCTGCGAAACTTTCATGTATGTACACTAACCCCCAATGGCTCCTCATTAAACTTATCGAACTTCGACTACGCCACGTTGCGAGTGCTTGGGACTTAATTTCTATTACCGAAACTTGGTTACACCAAGAGGTGACTGATGCTGAAGTTGAGATAGCCGGAATGTCACTCATCCGGAACGACCGCCCCAGCAGAGGATGTTGGGGCCTAGTCTACTACCGCAGCTATCTACAATGTACAATAGTTGATGATCTGGAAACACACGTTACCGACTCACTCTGGTGCCGTCTCCGACTAAGACACAACGACGCATGCCTCATAGCTGTCGTTTAGCGCCCCCCAACCTCCACACCGGAAATGGATTGTCGCTTGATCCGTTACCTGAACAGAGTAACACGCACTAGGTACAGCTACATTTTCATCTCCGGAGACTTCAATCTACACGATCTGGAGGTTTCGACATCGCCCAGTGAGCAGTTTAAAGCAGACTTGCATGAACTGATCGCTAATATTCCCTTGTTCAATCATGTCACCACGCCCACTAGATTCAGGACAGCAAACAAACCGTCCATATTGGACCTTGTGCTCACAAATGAAGAGCTCATGATTGACAAGTTATTGATGGATAGTCCATTAGGTCTCAGTGACCATGTAGTAATAACTTTTGACTATGTGTGTTATGCAGAGTATCCATCTGAACACTCGGAACTAACTCATACAATCACACGCTACCACGTATTGAAAGAACTCGCCGACGCAGCTGCTTGGGAATTCTCAAACAACAGTCCCCTTGACAACGTTTGGGCAGAGTTCGTTAATAGAATCAGCGACATTGTCAACAGAGCATCAGAGACCAAGCCTCTTCGTCCCGCAAAAATGCCTTCAATTCTAAGGAGCAGGACTCGGAAATGCCTGACGATAAGGGATGCAGCATGGCGTGCCTACAAGGTTAACCCCGACTCAACGACTTGGGGAAATTTCCTGACCCATCGCAACCATTTCACTGCACTTGTCCGTGAGGACAAAGTAACTTGTCAACAGTGCCTAGCCAAAACTATTCCTAGCAAAAAACAAACTGCTATATAGGCATGTCAATAATCTTCGTAAGGTGAAGTATGGAATCCCTCCACTTTTCACAACAGGCGGTAGATTACAAAGCGCCGAAGAAGCAGCTAATGCCTGTGGCTACAATACGCCCCAATTGTTGAACTCGCATCCTCTACCTGTCTCATAATGTCATGCACATTACCGACTCCACTGTTTACAAATGTAATTTTCAACCCATCAATTGTGCTAAGGAAGTTACTCTCACTGCGTGAGCATAGTTCTCCGGGAGCAGACAACATCCGCCCGAAGGCACTGAAGGCTGTGGCCAACAAGCTAGCTGAACCACTGTCACAGTTCTTCCAAAGGTGCTTTGATGAACAACAAGTCCCCACTATGTGGAAGTGTGGCATTATCACCCCTATTTTTAAAGGCGGTAGCCGTTCAGATCCTGCAAACTATCGTCCAGTGACTCTCCTCCCTGTGCTCGCGAAGGTGATGGAAGCAGTCGTCGCTGAGGCTTTAATGGACTACCTGGAAAAATGCAACATCTTGGTACCGGAACAGCATGGCTTCCGTCAACACCGGTCATGCACCACCAACCTACTGATTGCACGAGGTAGTTGGACGGAAGTGGCTGATGATGGGGTCGGAGTTGACGTCATCTATCTGGACTTCTCCAAAGCTTTCGACCGCCTTGATCACCGCATCCTACTTCAACGGCTACAGAGTTACGGAATCGGAGATCCTGTACTTGGTTGGATTGGCAGCTTCCTTCACCAACGGAAGCTTCAAGTACGTGTTAGGGGATCACTCTCTAACCCAATTGAGGTGGAATGTGGTGTCCCACAAGGCTCAGTGCTGGGACCGCGCTTATTCCTGGTGTTTATCAACGACCTGGCAAGAGTTATCTCCTCAAATTTCCTGCTTTTCGCCGATGACGTCAAGATATGGCGGGCGATTAGTAACAAGCCAGATCACGATCTGCTCCAACATGACTAGATTGCATTTACGAATGGTCAAAGAGGAACATGCTTCAATTGAACATAGCTAAGTGCAAGGTGATACATCTGCGTCACCAGCCGGTGAGCGCTTACAAGCTTGGAGACCACACCTTGGCGAAGGTCTCTCAGGAGCGTGACCTGGGTGTATTGGTACAGGAAGATCTCGGGTGTTCAAAACAAGCAGAGAAGGCGACGAGAACCGGCAATCAACACTTCGG
>CALYDF020005312.1:0-14472 GCA_944474145.2 Dicrocoelium dendriticum | reverse complement strand
GCGCAACTCTGATTCCGAAAGTTAACAGCAGTCTCACTGCCGTCTCAGAGACGCCATTGATGTATGGTAGAGTGATTGTCCTTTTATCCGTTTCTGATGTTTGTTCATGCCTCGGTCGTTTTATTGGTTTTAAACAATGTGGAATGAAATTCCTAGGATACCCATTCCGTGTAAACATCTAGAACACATTATCTTCCTCCGCTTTCCATAGCTTTTAAATAGTTGTTACGCAGCTGCGCTTGTAGACTGCTGCATGATTGCAGCGATAATTCAGGACTTGGACTATAGGCGTCACTTTCGGACAAACCGTTGCCTGCAGTTGCCCAACAGCATGTCGCTTTACTGAAACATCCAAGAATGGTAGTTGAAAATTGCTCTCTTCTTTAGTGAAACGGATACCAGCAAATGCGTTGTTTATTAGCTGATGAGATTCTTCCACTTTCGAGCATTTAGGATGAAAATGGTATCGTCCACGTACCGTAGCCATCGTTTAGGTTTCTCGACCGGGAGTGCAGTTTCCTCCAATGCTTGCATCAGCGCTTCGGCCAATAGCCAAATATCGCGGAACCCATTGGCGTGCCTGTAACTTGATCACAGGTTTGGCCGTTGAAACTGAAGTGTGTCGTGAGGCATAAATCCAATAACTCCATCATGTGGTTGGCTACAACTTTATTTTTCATGTCTGAGGATCCGAGTTAGACTATACAATTTCCGAGTCCTGCTAGACCATTAAGCTAACAACTTGAGCTAACCAGATATCAACATCAACCGGTACGCTAAAAGGTTACTCCTTCCGATGAACTAAATTGAGCCAGGCTACAGTGATATGCGCGCACCGTCGTACTGCTCGTTCCTTAGCCAAGCACTGTCACCCAATAGCATGTAGAATGCATAGTAGATATAGCAACGTGTACGCATGCGTAAGAAATGTGGGTGTAGGGGCATCACCACCGCCCGGAGTTGGCTCGCGTGCAACTTGTCACATGGGCGGTGACGGATTACATGACGGGGGATGGAGGTAGTAACTCGTTAATATCTGAGGTCACCCACGGCAGGCTAAGAGGAAACGGGGTCAGTGTATGATAAGGAATTTGAGCGCGATGCACAACACCATTATAACAGAGCCTGTTATGGAATAGGGTCACTGGTTACTTGCATTCTGACACGGCCGACCATCCGTGTTACTAAGCTAAACCCCAGGCGCTTGTCCGTACGATCTATCGCGTGCTGTGGACACATGGCGCGCACGGGGCACTAGGCACAATACCAGTGGTGCATTGAAGCGCGGAGGTCTCAGGTTACTTTGGTCACACCGCTAAATCGCATGTGCACCGGTAGACATAGACACCTGCACTGGTGCGATGATACCAGCGCAGAAATCTTCCTGGCGTCCTGCGATTGCGATGGGCGACGTATCAACGTGGACAATAAGATTGTAATGCAGCTGACATATGAGTTGTCTTAGTGCTTGTTCCACGGCTAGTCCGCAATGCGCCTCAATGCAATGTATAAACGTTACACTGTGTATTGTTTAGTAGGGGGCAATGAACTGAATGCTTAACGAGTCCCGTAGGTTGGTAGTGTGCAGACAACAAAGCCAAAGATTATAGTGGAACCACAGTTAGGCGTATAGTAATTCTTTGGTGATATCATGATATGCTATGGGCAGAGAAGTAGTGATGCAAGACAAGGCTGAGAATGGGATGACTACACAGGGAGCGGCTTACGGGCTCGTTGTACGCCGTCGCGTGCTCCCGCAGGTTGCGAATCAAGAAATGCCTTTCTACTGAGAGCAGGTGCGGATGAGTCTCGCTTGCTTCGAATGTGTGTTTAATAGGCAGCGGCATACAATCAGCGCAGCGTATCGGAGTGTGGGATGTTCGTGGCTGATCATCTGGTTATGTATTAAATATCACACAGCTAGTGTTTCCGGATATACTGTCAGTGGTCAACCACTTTTAACCGGATTGAAGTACCTAACGGAGGATGGATAAACAATCTAGATTACTACTCGCTTCTTTGTGAACCATCGACCACTAAAAAGTCGCTTGAGCCACTTGGCTGTCGACTGTGTTCGCAATCAGCAACGAGTCGGGTTTTTCAGGAAACGGCTCATGGTCCCTTTACTGCTATAATGGTACTGTTCCGGCGCCATAGGTAGTTTGTTGTTACTCAAAAGTCGGGTTACCGGCTCTCGACGATTTGCGACATTTGTTAATCACCTCACTGCTTTGCGGGTAAGGGCTTTATGAACTAAGGCGTTGACTCGGGTTACAGAAGTTAACCGCTTCTCCTATCTGAGTAACTGAAAAATCCATGTGCTGACAGCACACTTGCACATGAACTTACGTAATCCGCCGACCGTTTGCAGAACATAAGCATGCCAAACTTATCTGGAGACATAAGTGAAGAAGCCGCGGACCAGGCTGGTGTACGAATTGTGTTTACTGCGCGCGCAAAAGCAGCGTTGCTTGTTTGGAATCTAATTAACGACTAATCCTGTGCAATTTAACTTGAAGTCTCCACGTGATTGTGCAGCAGCGGGCTAACCATACACTGTTTGTTTGACGCAGCAGTACATGTTCCCGCGGGTTGCATCCCGGACTCAGCTAAAGATGAGTTCTACCGTCAACTCTCCGGCCTAGTCTATAAGAATCATTGCAAGTATATGATGGTTCTCATCAGAAACCTGAGTGCATCGGTAGATGGGTTCGAAACTTTGGAACAAGCTGTCGATAGTCTGGGTTGCTATGATATTCGCGTGACGGATTAAGAAAGCAAAAGAAAAGCATCAGCAGTATGTCATTACTTGGTACCGACACCATGCTGCCATGCAAGCGCCATCGGTCGCACTTGAGCTAAGGATGCTTCGAGATTTGCCTGTTCCCCGCTCAGGCTCAAACCTGCTTCGTCAGATTACGACAGAAACGTGTTACTTATATGCCACGGGACTGAGGAGTTCTAGCGCCACTGATCTCTGCTGCTCACGGTCGTAAATATAGACTGACCACATGTTGATCTATTGCTATTGACTAGGCTGTTGAAGGGACAGCAGATGATGTTGTTTTACTTAGCTCACCTCTGACCACGCGCTTTTGGATGCTAGAATCTTCCTGCATTTTGTTGGCATCTAGCAGCATTGTGGGACAGAGCTAGAATTACGCAAACTTATCTTTTCAAATATATTGGGCGTATTTCGGAATTCGTCACCTGTTCTTAACAGCTTTCTACTCATAGATGCTGAGGCGCATTGGACACATCTGGAATGCCGTGCAGAAACCTACCAATGCTTTCTGCATGTTCACTAGATATATCATCAACCGACAGATTTCCGCTCGATGTTCAAGTTACGTAAGGTCACCGTACAATTAATGTAACTCTATGCTAAACTCTAAACACCTAGCGCAAACATCTCACCATGGAAGAACGCGGAGCCTGGTGGCAGTGACGGCAGTGACCGTGCATTTTGCAACGCACCGCCTATGTTCCGTGAGGCATCCAGAGCTACTGCTTTCCTTCCATCATTCGCGTGGGAGCATAAGTGGTACCCGTTACCCGACTATTGTTTCTACCGTACTGCATTTATCTCCGAGCCCGTGTCATCGTGACCGATTTAGAGATTCAGGCCTTTCCCTTACCCAGAAGGAAGTGTAAACATGTCAGTTACAGGTTACTTGTCCGTTGTGCGGTCACATTTTAATCGGACTACAAAATCCACTCTTTTTGATTAAATTATTAGTGTTAGACACTTCACTACCCAAGTATAAATGAGCTGCAGCCGAACAGCAACTCCTTAACGTGCTTTCGGTTACCGGTAGAATGACGGAAATACCGGCCTGCCAGTTATCAAATGAACAGACGCAACTGAAGAGTAAAGCGCGTCGCAAAACCGCCTACACCATACTTGCCTCACCGAATTCATTTTGCACAGTAATCCTATGGTGTGTTCCGATGCTGGTGGCAACCTTAATCGAAACCTGGACTCCCGGCAGTGTCCTTCCAAACACTAGGTTTGTGTGGTGGGGCCGTTATCAACCGCATTCCATCTGGAGGTTGCGTTACATCGTCCACTTCCATCTACCTTACAGGTTTGGTTAACACCACTGATGAAACTAAGATTACGAGTCTAACCTCTGTGTTGCAGGAGGGAACGAAATACCATCAGTTGGATTCCTGCGGTCCTTGCCCCTGGAGGCAAGGGTGACGTACACCCCCTCACGGATTAACACCTGACCCCAGAGTCTATGCAGTCCATAGCTCTTATGTATCACAAGTCACCGTAAGGGGACAGCTATGTTCCGTGACCACAAGGAAAGAACACCTGCACACGGTGTCTTGTTGCGATGACGAATAGGCAACGCTGACAGGCAGATGACTGACCGCAAACAGCTGAGCAGCGCGGGGTCAATGATACAGGCAGTTTCGCGAGGTAGGATAGAGGTAAACGGTCGAGCCCAATACACAGACAATTTGGGTGGGGAGGGGCTCGAAACGTCGGACAGGGAAATAAATTATCAGTAAGACTGTGCATGTGCAGGTTACCGAAAAGCGATGACACGAAGAAGACCGTAGGCTCACCATTCCATGGAAGTGAAGTGCAGGATAATGAAAATATATGAGGAGGGAGCGGATTGGAAGCAGGTTGCTAGTGTGCTCAACGTAAACGTGAAAACCTGCCGTATTTGGATTCGGATGTGGGGGTCAACTGAACCTAGGGAACAGCATGGAGGGGTTCGCCGCAAAGCGTTGGCAGGAAGTCATGTCGATACTCTGATTGAGTGGGTGTCCGCGGAGCCAACAGTAACCCTTGAAACTCTTCGATTACGGTTGAAAGCGGAGTTTGAAGTTGAGGTATGCACCAGCACCAGCACCAGGTAATTAGACTGCCGATTAATAACCATGAAGAAGTTGCACGATATTCCGGAGTGTCTGAGCATGTTAGAGAACAAGAGGCGACAGAAATCATTCGTACTGCACCTGATGAATTTGGAAGCAAAAGGAAGACAACCAGTGTGGATAGGTGAAACCAAATTCAGCCTTTTTCTGCGGACGCACTAGGGGCCGCTCAGTTCGTGGTACTCGGGCGCAATGTACCATGGTGAATAGTGTGGGTCAGAATGTACACCTGGACGGCGCCATGACAAGGAATTGCTTGATAGCTTTCTCCGTTTTAAGAGGCAGCTACAACAAGAATAGGTGTGCTTAGTGGTGCGTCAACAGCTTGATACTAACGGTTCTGCATTAATCGAAGCAGTCTTATGATTTCCGACAATGCAACATGCCACACGGACCTGGAGCACGTTTTTGGAGGATTGTTACCGAGCAGGCAAACTCCTGCGACTGACACTATACTCTTTATCGCTTAACCCCATCGAGGACATCTGGAGAATTATAGTGTCCTATTTGAAGCAAGAAATGAGAGCTTCCTATGCTGAAGTGTTCAGAGGTGATCCTGCAGGTGTTCTAAGCAAAGGCGAGTGGCGGACGCTTTTTCTGGAGAAGGAGGTGTCTGAATCACAAGCATGCATAACACAGCATCAATGCGGGCAGATGGTACAGCACGATGTAAAGAACTACGGTAGTGTTATTCATCTATCAGACATGTAAAACAATTTTTCAGTAAACTACTTGTTTGTAAAAGGAAGTGTTGTTACTTCATCCTCGTGGGTGCTCATGGTGCACTTTGCGTTCTGGTTGAAATACGCAGTACTAGTGACAGTTGCTCGAAAGTAGTGCGCAATGTCCTGCAGCATAGATGTTCAGGTTTTCGCTCAGTGAAACAACCCTGTGAGAGCTTGAGAACTCGTGGCGCATGAGAATACGGTTGTAGTTGGCATTGGTCGGAAATCACCTATCTGAGTTGTTTGTGTTTGAAGAACAGACGGCTAATGCATTTGGATACGTGTAGATCAGCAAAGAACACGGAAACGAATAAACATGACCGCGGCGAATAGAGTGTGTTGGCCAGTTGCTTAGAGAGTCTTAGCAGCACGGGCGACTGGATGCTGCTGAAAATGGCGATCGATGTGGGACACAGAGACAATGAGGACTTAAAAAATTAGGATATCCATGATCACAAGGGAATATGTTCCACGTAATGTGGGCGAACACATCGGGCTCACTAGCGAGGGATCAGCCTCTCATAGGTCCTGTCCTGAGTGCACCCTTCCAAGCTTTCTTAGAGTATCACTAGAGTAGGTGAACAGAGCGCAACCGGGCTGGGCTGGTTTTCGCCCAGTTTGAGGTATTATAAATCACACGTCCATGATACGCCAGAATCTGAAGTACTTTCGAACGCTAGTTCAGATCGACGGAAAGGTAGCTAATGCACAGCCTACGAAATCGGTTTCGGATTTGCCTGTCACTGTGGTCAGCCGCAGGAAGCCTACGCCTACAGAGGGACCATGGGTGGCTTGCACTGCATCACCTACAGCTCCAAACACACACCCCATATCTAGTGTAAACCCGAAGCAATAAGACCGGGAGGCATGTGGATGGGAGCTACGTTTCATCAACGGAGTCGGCCCACGCTTCTTCACAGGTAAACACAAGCACGCTGTAGTTGGGGAATCTAGCGCACACAAGGCGTTGGCTTGACTGTGGTCCGCTCCACACTGAGTGCATAGAACCACTCTTCAAACCTAACACGACCACAAGGGCCGTGCACCCCGTCCACTCCAGCAACGACCAACTGTCTCCTGGAGTCAGTATGGACGAGTTAGTGATTAGTAAACAAATAAACACCTTGTCAACATGCACATCAAGCGCAGCCATACCGGGGATATCAAGCAACAGCCAATCACTTGAAACGACAAGATGAAACAAAACAAATCGGATAATGCATACGGATACGGATACGGAGAAATAACTCCACACTAAATGGGCGTATAAATTAAATTGGGTAAGAATGAACCCGCAAAAGGTTTAATACGTCAGAAAATATCTCTTTAGAAAATGCCACAAACGCGCAATTAGTATCGAAGTTAACTACAATTAGCTTCAGCGACGTGTGCAAGTAATTTGTAGGTAGTTCAGCTAGAAGTTAATTTGGGATAAAAAAGGATTAGTACAATATAGCAAACCCACCACCTAAAATAAAGAGATTCAGCATGCAAGCACGCAGTCTGTAAATCGAATTCAGCGTACCTATAAACGCTGTGCCGGTTCTGCCTACGTTCTCAGCAGGACCCTTCGTCCCTTCGGTGGTGGTCCCGGGTGGACCCGCTCATGGATCACTAGGCCTGCCTGACTCAGGCACTAACGACCACATGTGCTACAGCACCATGCGTTCGATGTCGATGGAGTACAATCCATCTGCGCTTGCCGCTTCCGCAATTGCCCCTTCTTCTCTGCATGTAGGAGGTCTTTCTCCCGCACTTCTGCAACTTTCTTCGTGACCAGATCGTGCCATGTACGCCTACCAACCGTCTTCGATTCCCATGACCTGCAATCAAGATTATAACGTGGGAGGCTCACTTTGATCATGTCCTGGTAACGTAACTTTGGTTAACCCACATGCCGCTTTCCAATACTCAGCTGACCATATAACAGTTGTTTCGGATCCCGTCGGCCCCGGCGTACTTGCCGTTAGGCAGCTGAGCAACTGCTCACTGCGTCTCATCCAGTGTCGGCTTGTCCGCCAGACTTGCCTTCACATCGCGCTGCTTGAGGCCGTTCAAGGTAGACCAGTCGATCTCTGAACGGTTCTTTAAGAGACAGTCAAAGTGTTTTGCCAGATCTGCACTATGTCTGCGGCCTGTGTGCAGGTATCACCTGAGCTACCATTGAGTAGTGTCCTCAGCGGCTCCAATCTCGGTCCCTACACCGTCTTCAAGGAGTCAAAGAAGTCTTTACGTTGGTGCCGTTCGGCGTAGCATTCCATCACCTTCGCGTTCTCCGTCCACCGTGCATTTTTAATACGACGGAGCACCGTTGCCGTCGAATTTTGCAAAACTGACTATTATTCCCCAAGTCACTGAGGGTCCGCGACATGTGCAGCAAATGCTGAATTCACACACACACACACACACACACCACACAGGTATATATATATATATATATATATATATTGCGACGCACCGACTGTGTTCCGTGAGGCAAGCAGAGCAACTGATTTCCTTTTAGCATTCACGCGCAAGCCTCCGAGTTGCCAGTTGCGCGACTATTGTTCTTACTGTATTATATTTATCTCCGAGCCTATGTCACCGTGACCGATTTACAAGATTTCGCGACTCTACCCACTCAGAAGGGAGTGGAAACAGGTCCTTTGCTAATGACTTGTCTGATAGGAGTGCGATGGGCTATCACATTTTAATCCAACTACAGAATCCACCTCTCGGAATTGGCAACCGGAGGGTACCTTCCACCTTCTCGACCACATCGATAATACGCCCTATTCTTGTTTTTCGATATTTCCCCTTTCTTTTCCCCATCGATTGAGCAAGATACTGTCGCTCACCCCGCAGCTGCTACCATCGATGTATGTAACTCTTCCATCAAACCTGACGTTTTAATTCTAGTTGGTTCGCTTCACATTCGCAATCTAGGTTAAATGGACTAGCAGGAAGCATTGCATCTAACACTTCACTCGCTAGGTACTGATGTGTGCTGTGTCTCGAAAGCATTTGTACGGGCTAACAGTACAGTAACAAAACTTAAACTTTCTGATTCTGATTCTGTCGACGATGAGTGTCAGCAAATTGATCACCACTATCGGGTCAGCGTACATCGACTTAGAAGCGGCCGTCCAGATGTTGTGCATGGTCAGAAGGACTACCATAGCCCACGTGCGACCGATGGTGCTTGCATGGCAGCATGGTGTCGGTACCAAGTAATGACATACTGCTGATGCTTTTCTTTTGCTTTCTTAATCCGTCACGCGAATATCATAGCAACCCAGACTATCGACAGCTTGTTCCAAAGTTTCGAACCCATCTACCGATGCACTCAGGTTTCTGATGAGAACCATCATATACTTGCAATGATTCTTATAGACTAGGCCGGAGAGTTGACGGTAGAACTCATCTTTAGCTGAGTCCGGGATGCAACCCGCGGGAACATGTACTGCTGCGTCAAACAAACAGTGTATGGTTAGCCCGCTGCTGCACAATCACGTGGAGACTTCAAGTTAAATTGCACAGGATTAGTCGTTAATTAGATTCCAAACAAGCAACGCTGCTTTTGCGCGCGCAGTAAACACAATTCGTACACCAGCCTGGTCCGCGGCTTCTTCACTTATGTCTCCAGATAAGTTTGGCATGCTTATGTTCTGCAAACGGTCGGCGGATTACGTAAGTTCATGTGCAAGTGTGCTGTCAGCACATGGATTTTTTCAGTTACTCAGATAGGAGAAGCGGTTAACTTCTGTAACCCGAGTCAACGCCTTAGTTCATAAAGCCCTTACCCGCAAAGCAGTGAGGTGATTAACAAATGTCGCAAATCGTCGAGAGCCGGTAACCCGACTTTTGAGTAACAACAAACTACCTATGGCGCCGGAACAGTACCATTATAGCAGTAAAGGGACCATGAGCCGTTTCCTGAAAAACCCGACTCGTTGCTGATTGCGAACACAGTCGACAGCCAAGTGGCTCAAGCGACTTTTTAGTGGTCGATGGTAATTCACGCAGAAGCGAGTAGTAATCTAGGTTATTTATCCACCCTCCGTTAGCTATTTCACTCCGGTTAAATAGCAGTTGATCACTGAAACCATATGCGGAAACATTAGCTTTGTGGTATTTACTACATAAGCCTATGGCCAGCCTCGAACTTCCCACGCTTTGATATGCGTTGCTGGTTGCCCGCGACTGCCTATTAAACACACATGCGAAACAAGCGAGACCCATTCCCATCTGCTCTCAGTAAGAAGGCATTTCTCGATTAGCAACCTGCGGGAGCACACGACGGCGTACAACGAGCCGTAAGCTGCTTCCTGTGTAGACGTCCCATTCTCAGCATTGTCTTGCCTCAGTACTTCTCTACCCATATCATCACGGCATTAGTATACGCCAACTGTGGTTTTACTATAACATCTGGATTTGTGGTATACCTCCTACCAACCTACGGGACTCGTTAAGCATTCACTTCATTGCCCCTACTGAACAATAGTCAGTGTAACTTTTATACGTTGCATTGAGGCCCATTGCGGACTAGCCGTGGGACAAGCACTAAGACATCTCATATGTAAGTCGCATTACAATCTTATCGTCCACGTTGATACGTCGCCCATCGCAATCGCAGGACGCCAGAAAGATGTCTGCGCTGGTATCATCGCAACAGTGCAAATGTCTGTGTCTACTGGTGCACATGCGGTTTAGCGATGTGACCAAAGTAACCTAAGGCCTCCACGCTGAACTACGCCACTGGTATCGTGCCTAGTGTCCAGTGCGCGCCATGTGACCACAGCACCCGATGGGGTTTAGCTTAGTGACACGGATGGTCGGCCGTGTCAGAATGCAAGTAATCAATGACCCTATTCCATAACAGTCTCTGTTATAATGGTGTTGTGAATCGCGGTCAAATTCCTTATCATACACTGACCCCGTTATCTCTTAGCCTGCCGTGGGTGACCTCAGATATTAACGAGTTACTACCTCCATCCCCCGTCATGTAATCCGTCACCGCCCATGTGACAAGTTGCACGCGAGCCAACTCCGGGCGGTGGTGATGCCCCTACACCCACATTTCTTACGCATGCGTACACGTTGCTATATCTACTATGCATTCTACATGCTATTGGGTGACAGTGCTTGGCTAAGGAACGAGCCGCACGACGGTGCGCGCATATCACTGTAGCCTGGCTCAATTTAGTTCATCAGAAGGAGTAATCTGTCAGCTTACCTGATGCATCTTTTATCTGGTTATCTCAAGTTGTTACGTGAATGATCTAACATGACTTGGAAATGGTATGGTGATGTTGACATCTTTCACTTTGCGCGGTTGGTTTCGACTGAAGGAACAATGCTGTTACATCTGAGGAACCATGATTTCGTCCTCTTCTAATACTGTTTCCTTGGGCTTTGCCAGGAATTGTTCTGCTGATTGTATGGATTGTTCCAAGCATAGATCAAGTACTTGAATCTCTTTCAGCGTTCATTGGAATGTTTTTATTTCGTAGTTCCAGGTTACGATACGGTAGGACGGAGGGGGACTCCACTTTCGTGGACTTTTTACAGGCAGTAGAACCGCGGTTACACCGAAGCCTCTGGTTTCATCTTGCTGTGTTCTAATTTTGTAATCTGTTCCATTGGTTCCCGATTTTGTAGGGTGCGTTTGATTTTACTTTTCAATCGTTTTGTGGGACTTTCCTTGACCGGTTGGTAGGTGTCCATATCTTGGAGAATCTCTTTCTTTCTTTCGCTTTCTTCGTATAATCAATTTTGTCCATTACAACGGTAAGACGTTCTTTATCAGCCGGTGAGAACAATATCTTTAGCTTTCCTAAGGTTTCTCAACGCTTTTTGTCCAGTTGTGTTGAACATGTTGTTTTCCCTCTTGTGTCTCAGTGCTGGAAGGATACTGTGCCTAATCGTGTGTTGGGCGTCAGCTGTGATGTTGCCTGAGCTCAGTAGTGTCTCAAGCTCTGCGAGGAAATTGATGGGAATGGAGTCTTTGTATTTGGATTGCATGCCACGAACAACTACTGCTTTTTCTTCATCCTGCAGGGTTCCGTTGCATAAATTCCTAATAAATGCATCATCTGGATTCACTGCTTTGAATTATGAAATTCTCTCTAGTTTCTTTTCCAGTTTCTGCTTTGTATGGATTTTAGTGTTGTGTGTTTTGATGGAAATCGCCTTTCCAAACGCTTTATTCAATTCTTTGCCCAGGTTGCATAAGCATAATTCCCTTTGGAATTCAATCGTTCGGAGATTTTTGCCTTCGGTTATGTGCGTCGGTGATCAGCATAGGCAACATGCGTCGTCCGTGTTCTTCGGTGAGCTTTCAAGCCAATGGATTGTTTATTGGTTTACGGTACTGTATACCTGGCGGCAGAACTTGTCTTCTCAAGCAATCATGAAGGAAGTAGAGTTGCTTCTGAGTGGAAGATAGCCAGCTGGCATAGGTCTCCCATTAACGAGCAGATTAGAGCGTGTCGCTCTCGAATTAATTAGAAATCCGTGATAATAATTGTAGATCGGGATGCGGAAGAGGGTATCATGGTGTTCTCCGAGCTGGCTGATTTGGCTGAAAACGTTTCATCGTCAGGCTAGACGACATCATCAGTGCGATTTATGCGGGCCTCTGACAGATCCAAGTGATCACTGATCACTTAAGTAGAACGTCAGGAGTTGATTGGTCCACGTGAGCTGACTGTGTAGTCAGCTCTTGCATGCTGTTGGCTAGATTTCGCGTCAATGACGGTCCTTCGTCCCGTTGATCTGGGGTGGAGCATTGTTTTGATCCACAGTGCTTCCTAGGCAGTATCTAGATCTAAGTTTCTGTTGATTGAGTTCTCCCTCGAGTATCAAGCCTCGATGAACTCGCATGCTTTTCGAATTTTGCCCTGCCTATGATCCTAACATTCTCCAAATCAAATAGATGATTCTCGGCGTCCATATGTACCGAGTTCTGGTCATGTCAGCGGATGGCTAGGCTATGCTCATGTAGTCTAGTGACGAGCTTTCTTCCAGTGTGGCCCACATAGTATTTGTTGTAATTTTTGCAGTGGATTTTGTAAATCCTACCATTTGTTTCTTCTTTGCCAAGCCGGTCTTTACCATTGAAGAGCTTGTCTCTGATACTTTCTGTCGGTTTTTGTGCAACTCTGATTCCGAAAGTTAATAGCAGTCTCACTGCCATCTCAGAAACGCCATTGATGTATGGTAGAGTGATTGTCCTTTTATCCGTTTCTGATGTTTGTTCATGCCTCCAGAGTCATCAGTTTAATGTAGAGAATGTCGGGATCATAGGCAGGGCAAAAAGTCGAAAAGCACGCGAGTTCCTCGAGGCTTGATACTCGAGGGAGAACTCAATCAACAGAAACTTAGATCTAGATACGGCCTAGGAAGCACTGAGGGTCAAAACAATACTCCGCCCCAGATCAACAGGACGAAGGAAGTTTTTCTGCTTGGTGCGCGACGTATTGCCAATAGGCTCACAGTACCTGTCCTGATGTTGCAGATTGGCTCACTCACACGTCACTTCCCAATGGACGGAAGTACCTGTCCTTCAAATGTCCAAGAGGCGATGGTAGATTAATGTTGGACGAAAGAACGTCATTGACTCGGACTCTAGCCAACAGCATGCAAGAGCTGACTACACGGTCAGCTCACGTGGACCAATGAACTCCTGACACTCGAATCAAGTGATCAATAATCCCTTGGAGCTGTAAATGGCCCGCATAAATCGCACTGATTATGTCGCCTAGTCTGACGATGAAAGGTTTGCAGCCAAATCAGCCAGCTCGGAGAACACCCGCATCCCCTCATATACTTTAATTGCTTTGATTGCATTCACCCCTTGGCCAACCCCAGAGACAGTCGGCATGTGGTTAGTTGGGTCAAAGTAATCAGTTTCCCAATTTAACAACACGTTGATTACTATCCTTTTGGACGGTTGACGGTGGGGCATCATCTTACAGATTGGCTGGGTGCGTCATCGTCAAAAGTGCGCTTCCTATTTGCAGGTTCTATCGAAAACCTCAATCGGCTCACATGTTCACAATGCTGAGACAGAAAAAGAGAACTCGCTTACTGCATGGCACTTCATAGTTTGAAGGAATTAAGTGAATGCTTTCTGTTGATCGCGCGTGTTCACTGGTATTCTCAATGCGTACTTTATTTGCGCTAACTTACCTATGGACTCATGATGAAGGAGGACGATAGGGAACATTCCTATAAACCCGTCGCAACTAGACTAGTCCTCCGTTCAGATAATATAGTAATTGCAGGGGAACTGTACGCCATAGTAAAGCGTCTGACATCTTCAGCAGCTCAGCTAGGTGGTAATTATGGGCTTAAAACTGAAAGGACTGACAACGGCGAGTGGCTGCTGCTAATGTATGACGAGCACTAGTTGTTACTCAGTAGAAATATTTTTAGACACAGTGGGCACGGGTGCCACTTGGCGTGTTCCTGTAGCTGGCCAGCGATGGACCCAAATTGACCACATTGCTATAAGTTACAGATGACGTGATCAGCATCAACATCATGACGTGATTCCCTTCTGGATTTTGCTGGTACGGGAATACCTGCGTCGACTCTGATCATGCTTTGGTAAGCTGTCTTTCTCCATGAACTTTATCGCGAGGCGCACCAAGCGTCTCACCCGATTGGCAACTGAGAAATTGTCTCCGCCCTCTGTCAGACAAGCCTAAGAAAACGCATTGCGCACCGAACAATTGCACATTTGTCTTAATGACACTGAGCTTCAGTGGAATAGGAGCGCGGCCGCCATGCACGACGCAGCAGCATCTGCTTGTGGCACTATCAATCGTCACAGCATCAGTCACTGTATAACTCACAGTCTGTGTGT
>CALYDF020005311.1:0-14420 GCA_944474145.2 Dicrocoelium dendriticum | reverse complement strand
GCCTGATTGGTTTGATGACAACAATGCGACGATTGGCGCATTGGTGTCTGAGAAAAAGGTGGCATTTGCTGCACATGTCGCAGACACCAGTGAATTGGAGAAGAAGAGTCAGTATCGTAGAAATCGACGGCAACTGACCCGAGACCTCCGTCAAATTAAAAACGCATAGTGGACGGAGAAGGCGAAGCAGATGGAATGCTACGCCGAACGCCGCCAACACAAGGAATTCTTTGACTCCTTGTAGGCGGTGTATGGACCGAGATTGGAGCTGCTGAAGACACTGATCGATGGTAGTTCATGCGCTACCTGCACCAAGACTGCAGACATAATGCAGGTCTGGCGGAAACACTTTGAATGTCTCTTGAACATCCGTTCAGAGATCGACTGGCCTACATTGAACGGCCTGAAGCAGCACGATGTGAAGGCGGATCTGGCGGATACGCCGACACGGGATGAGACGCAGAGAGCACTTGCTCAGCTGCGAAACGGCAAGTGTGCCGGAGCCGACGGGATCCCGCCTGAAGTATTGAAACACGGTGGACCCGCGTTGTTGACTGCGCTGCACCACTTGGTGCAACGCGTATGGATTGAGGAGGAGGTGTCTCCTGAGCTGAAGGATGTCCTTGTGCTAGCACTGTACAAGGGCAAAGGGAGCAAGCAATGTGCCACGAATTATCGTGGCATCAACTTGCTGAGTTGTGTGGGCAAGGTGATTGCCCGAATTCCGCTCAATCGCCTCGTGAGTCAGATTGTGGAACCTAACGTGGCGGAACAGCAGTGTGGAATCCCTTTTGGTCGCAGCACTATAGATATGGTGTTTGCTACTCGTCAATTGCAGGAGAAGGACACCAGCCATTTTGCTCGCTGTTTGTTGATTTCACCAAGGCATTTGATACGGTGAACCGCGAGGCATTGTGGCTGGTGTTGGGTAAGTTTGGTTGTCCGAGTAATTCTGTAAGTGTGATTGAATATCTGCACAGAGACATTCGGACGAGGGTGCAGCTGAGTGGACAGACCTCGAATGACTTTGTAGATGTCACTGGTGTGAAGCAAGGCTGTGTGTTAGCTCCTGCCCTGTTTAATATATATCTTCATGCAATGATGTCCTGTACTTCTGATGCGGCTTGTGCTTACGGTGTTCGTGTGGAGCACCGTATTGATGGTGGGTTGTTGAACATCCGTCGTTCCGGTCCGAGAACTCTGGTCTGTGAGACAACTATCCATCTGTTGCTGTTTGCTTACGACTGTGCGTTGTTTTCACACGGCACGGATGAGTTGCAGCACATGACTAGTGCTCTGGTTTCGACAGCGGCAAAATTCGGGCTCACCATCAACACAAGCAAAACTGTCTGTCTCTTTCAGCCTTCACCGGAGGTGCAATCTTCAATATTGACGCGAATCAGCATTGATGCTGAAGTAGTAGAAACCACCTCCGCTTTTGATACTTTGAGAGTGTGATGTCTACTGATCAGCAGCGGCGGCATTCGGGAAGCTAGAGTACCGAGTGTGGAACAACCATCAGCTTACCATTGACACGAAGCTGATGGTGTACAAACCCATGGTACTGTCCGTTCTTCTATACGGCAGTGAAACGTAGACGATGTACCGTCGGGATGTGCGATACCTCGAGCGGTTCCATCAGCAGTGTCTGCGACGAATTTTGCGCATCAGTTGGGGCGCCAGAGTCGCAGACACGGAAGTGTTGCGCCGAAGTGAGATGTACGCAGTGGACTACATACTTTTACTGCGACACCTGAGATGGCTCGGTCATGTGAGCCGTATGGATTCGGCGCGGATACCGAAACAACTTTTATACGGTCAGCTGAGTATTGGGAAGCGGCACGTGGGGAAACCAAAGTTACGTTACCAGGACATGATTAAAGTGAGCCTCACACGTTCTAATCTTGATTGCAGATCATGGGAATCGAAGACAGTTGATCGTGGGGCATGGCGCGATCTACTCACGAAGGCAGTTGCTGAAGTGCGGGAGAAAGCCCTCATGCATGCAGAGAAGAAGCGGCAGTTGCGGAAGCGGCAAGCACCGATGAATTGTACTCCATCGACATCGAGCGCATGGTGCTGTAGAACATGCGGTCGCGAGTGCCTTAGTCAGGCAGGCAAAGTGAGCCATGAGAGAGGTCACTCGGGACCACTGCCGAAGCGACGACGGGTCCCACAGTGAACGTAGGCAGCACCGGCGCAGCGTTTGTAGGCACGCTGAATTCGATTCAATAACCGCATGCTTGCATGCTAAGTCTCTTTATTTCAGGTGGTGGGTTTACAGTTTTTACCTTAATGCTTTTCTTTCTCATACAAATATCTAGTGGGCCATGAGCTATGCGATTGGGGGCCACTACAGAAGCGACGACGGGTCCTGTAGAGAATTACGGCGAGCCGGCGCAGCGTTTGTAGGCACGCTGAATTCGATTTACCAACCGCGTGCTTGCATGCTAAGTCTCTTTATTTCAGGTGGTGGGTTTACAGTTTTTACCTTAATGCTTTTCTTTCTCATATAAATATCTCCCTGTACTCTATTTCATTAACTCGCACACATCGCCTAATCCAATTGTATTCGATATCCATAACACTTTTGCGTTCGTGGCATTCCGTGAACTATACTTCCTGACCTCGTGCACTTAGCTAGGATTTGTTTGTAATCAACTTATTACATATGCTATTTAATTAAGGTTTATGTCACCGTTTCCTTATGCATTAATCGAGTTTTTCTCTTTTTCTTTCTCTCTTTCAAGTGTTTGGCTGTTGTTTGATATCCCCGGTGTGGCTGCGCTTGATGTGCATGTTGACAAGGTGCCTACCTGTCTATTACCCACTACCTCGTCCATACTGGATCCAGGAGACAGTTGGTCGTTGCTGGAGGGGATGGGGTGCACGGTCCTTGTGGCCGTGTTAGGATCAAAGAGTGGTTCCATGCACTCAATATGGAGCGGACTACGGTCCAGCCACCGCCTTGTGTGCGCTTGATTCCCCAAATACAGTGTGCTTGTGTTTGCCTGTGAAGGAGTGTGGGCCGGCTCCATTCATGAAACGTGGCTCCCATCCACATGCCTCCCGGTCTTATTCCTTCGGGTTTACACTGGATATGGGGTATGTGGTTGGAGCTGTGGGTGGTGCAGCGCAAGCCACCCATGGTCCGTCTGGAGACGCAGGCGTCCTGTGATTGGCCACAGTGACAGGCAAATCCGAAACCGGATGCCGCCAACCATATATATATATAAATATATATATATATATATATATATATATATATATATATATATATATATATATTGTGTTCCCACCCGCATGACCACCCATTGAGGCTCGTACATCAGCACATTCGGCTGAACTGCAGGCGACACTTCTTCGCTTTGCGAAGCGGCCGACCGTGGAATGCTCTGTCTGCGGACCTAGTCTCGGCACCTAATGTGGCTGATTTTAAGACCCGTCTGGTTTATCATCTTGCGGAGTTACACATCGGTCTTCCCAGAGACAGCTTCCTTCTACTCCATTTAACGTTCCACACTATCCGTAGTCAACGTCCAGCTGCCTCCCACCGAAAGCAGCAGCTTGTGGTTCAACTCCTTTTACTCCCGATGTGCACATTGACGGAGTTTCTTTTCTTTTTTCTCCTCCATCTTATTCTTTTTCATAGTCCGTTCGGAAGGCGTGGTGGGGTATCACGCTTTGAGCCGGCGTGCATTCTGTTTAAATGCCACATAAGCCCGATGAAGACACGCCTAACAAGCGAGCCCAAACCGCTATACGGTTGTTTGGCCTTACATCAGGCCGGACCCTAACTTTTTAACCTATGGGTCATGTAAAGCTCGAGCTTTTATTCCCATTAAATCTAAAGCATCAGTTTACTGGTCCAACAAGGAAGGTGCATCAGCTGAAAGGTAAAAGAGTTAATTATGATGTGACGTGTACGAGGGGGTAGGTGTATGCATACGACATTCCCCGCAGCATGAACATGAAAGAGATTTTAAGAGGGAGTTACTGGGGGAAAATCCGTAGAATAAATCACTTTACTTGGTAAATAGTAAGGACGTACTCTCTGTTACTGACTTGGAGTATGGAATGGGAAGATGGACGAAAAGAAGTGCGGTTGACATCGTATGAGTAGCCACTCTCCAATAGCTCTGGTGTAAGGGGTGGTGTATTGACACTTTGTGTGGTTGAGGGGGTACCTGGTGACTCCTGTGTTTCAGTTACTAAAACGAGAAGATTGCCTTGAGGGCCACCCGACTGATGAAGACATTTTCTTCTGTACCATCAGGTAGTCGTACATGAGCGTAATGTGGGTTGCAACTAATGAGGCTGACTTCCACCATCAAGGGTTCGTATTTTCAAGACCTGTCCATTCGTTTGAGTAAGACCGGGTCAGAGACCGTCAACCAGAATGGAATGGAAGTTCCGTTATTTGACTGTCGAGCCAGACAAAAGTGAAGTCCATGAAGCTTAGTGTTGTTAGCATTACAAAACAATGAACGGATGTAATGCAGCGCGCCATGAAGGGCAAATTCCCACTGCGAAGGTGTCAGCTTGTTAGCCAGGATAGCGAGTGAGATGCTATTCCAAAGGGTTCCGTTAAGACGTTCCGCTTAGCCATTAGCTTGTAGGTTTTAAGCTGTTATCTGACTAGTGGCCACTCCTTTGTCCAGTAGGAACTTAGTAAACTCTGCAGACACGAATGAACACCCTCGCTCAGAGTGTATGTACGCCGTCATATCAAAAACAGCGAACAATTGGCAGAGGCAATTGATGATGGCTGAAGCAAGCATTTCCGAGGATACAAATGTTAAAGAAAATCTGCTGCGGTCATCCAAGACTGTTAGTACGCATCCGTTGCGAGTTGTTGTAGGTACATGTCCTTTAAAATCCATACTGATCAGTTAGCACGGCTGCGTAGCCTTGATGAGTCGACCTGTGGGTGGCTTGTAGTATCGGGGATGAAAGCTGCACAAACAATGTATTTTGAAAGCAGACTTTTAACTTGTTCAAGGAACTAATTTACGTTTTTAGAACTTATAGAATGAACCATTCTGGTTACTCTTAGGTAAAAAAATGAGTTGTGGAGGTCTTGCAGCTTCGTGCCATTACAATGTGAGACACACGTGATACGAGCAAGTGCGTCTGCAACCTGATTAGTTTTATCGGATCTCTAACTTGTGTCGTGTTGGTATGCAGACAGTTTCAGTTACCACCACTGGATTTTCTCATTCTTAATTTCTCTTGTTTGACCATCACCGTACATGAAGGCTACGGGTCGCTGATCAGTGATAAGTTTGGAATGCGTCCAAAGGAGATAAAGTCGCCCCTTTCTGACAGCTTCTATACTAGCGTACGCCAGTTTTTCAACAGCTGAACGATGTTGCTCATTTGAGGATAAAATACGTGAGAAAAAAGTGACCGGGTGATGGTTCTGACTAACCGATGCAGTTATGGCTATGTCGGAGGCCTCAGTTTCGACAACCAATGGAATACTGTAATCAACTGTCATGACCATAGCATTTTCCAAGGCCATTCTAAGCTGTTCGAACACACTTTCGGAGGTTCTGAATTCAGCGAGGTGGATACACTGGAGGAGACAGAAAGTTGAGAAGCATGTTCAGCTTTTCCGAGTCGTCAGAATGAACTCGCTTTAGAAAGGAGTTGAGTGTTCGAGGTCAATACATCCACTGTTTAGCGGCATCTGGAACATACAAATCTGTGTCGAAGTTATCAGGACGAAGATAGTGGTCCATTCTGTTGTTAGACCAATAAATTGATGCGTTAGACGGAGGTAACAATACAGACGGAATAACACGGAGTAGGAAGTATACGCTTTACTGGTCTAACAATGAGGTTGCAGCAGCTGAAAAATATAAGAGTTCGTTATGATGTGACATGCACAAGGGGGGCAAGTGTATGCATACGACCATTTCCAATGTTGGTACGACCTCCATCCAACTCTGTCATGAGGCGACGGCATTTCCATTTTCCTTGTTTGGCCTTTACATTGTACTCTATTTGGAGCACTTCATTTCCGTCTTCGAGATCATGACCAGACAAACGGGGAGTGGGTAGCAGCCAGCGTAACTAATAGGAGAATGAGACAAACTATACCTAAATCATGGGTTGCCTTGTAACGAAAGCTATGCAGGAGCACAACATTATTGAACATTTGGAACCCATCAGCAGGAACGTTTCACCTACGAGAACAGTTTTGTGTCCAGGCGCCTCAAGTTCTCACCTTGGAAACAAGGTTTCTATTGGTGGAGAATGATTTGAAATCATATCTTTGTCGTCGCATAGTGCGGCTTGTTCAGCTTCAAGTGATGTGGTCGTTTCTTCTAGACCGGTGATAATCTTACCTTCATGCTAGGTCAGATGATCGACCATGGGAGCCAATTGGCGGATTCGTACTGTCACCTTTCTCTCGTTTAAAAATTGAACATGTGTTTATTGAGGGTTATATTCACTGATCGGCGGGAGAGCTTATGGTGCGCTGAGGCTGGTGGTGGCTAGATCCTGACAGATGGTCTACCCACTGCTGCTACTGTTGTGCCATGCGCTCATGTCCTGGGCGCCTCCTCGTGGCCACCGCTGGGCGGGAGTTGGGTTTCGCCCTTCTCCATGCTAAGATACAGGACGCCAATCTGCATGAGTCAGTGAACTGACCATGTGCTAGACTCGCTGCCTTTCGGGTGTTCATTTAATCGAATGCTTTGGCTGAGGACCCGAGTCGTTCTCCTGTCAGGTGTGTGCGCCCTGGCAGTATCCTAGTCCATCCTCTCCGGAGGTTAGGAAGTGGTCGATGACCCACTTCCCGTAAATCCTAGGCATGGGTGACAACAGGTCTACGGGATATAAGCTCACAGCTCGATTGGCGTAGAGCACGAGGGCCACGCATTGTCTCTGACGGTGGGAGGACACCTCCGGGTGTTCAATGGTTTGCTAAAGCCCTCCTCAAGCCAGGCAGCCCTGGTTAAATTGGGCAAACCCGCCAAAATCCACCTACGTCTGGCTGTGGTCGCAGGTGTATCTTGCTACGGTCGCAAAATATATATAAATCATTCCAAAACCCCAAAGGCTGCGTGTGATAGCCGTCAAACAGATCCCCATCTGTCCCTGCAATCACATTCCCGAGCTGGATCTGCTCTCCACTGCCTTGTGGGTCAGGCTATTAAGTCAAAGGCTCCGGGTGGAGTCCCTCAAGCAAACCCCCGAATAACCCACCGCCTTGTGGGTCAGGCTATTGAGCCAAAGGCTCCGGGTGGAGTCCCTCAAGCAAACCTCCAAAACACCCACTGCCTTGTGGGTCAGGCTATTGAGCCAAAGGCTCCAGGCGGAGTCCCTCAAGCTAACCTCCGAAGCACAACCGCCACTTCGCGTGCGGTTGCCCAACAATGCAATCGTATGTCTGTGCGCAAAGCACTCAGCATCGGGTGCTGGAACGTGCGTACACTACTGGACCGGAATTCCAGCGAGCGCCCGCAGCAACGCACTGCACTGGTCGCGATGGAACTGGCGTGCTTTCACATCGATATTGCGGCGCTCAATGAAACTCGGCTCGCTGAGCAAGGTAAGTTGGATGAAGCAGGTGCCGGCTACACATTCTACTGGGTGAGCAACGCCGCCTCAGCACCACGTGAACATGGGGTCAGATTTGCAATATCCGATCGCCTCCATGGCCAGCTGGTGGGTGAACCAACAGACATCAGCGCGCGACTGATGACTATTCGCCTACAACTCCGAAGAGGTAAGTTTGCCACCTTTATATGCACGTGCGGTGCGACCATGTGTTATCCTGATGACACGCGTGATCAATTCTACACTGAGCTATCCTCCGTGATACGGTCTGTGCCGAGGAGCGACCGACTATTTCTGTTGGGTGATTTCAACGCGCGCATTGGGCGTGATGCATCAGCGTGGACAGATGTTCTCGGTCCGCGTGGCATTAGTTCAGCGAATGCGAACGGTGACAGGCTGCTCTCACTGTGTGCCACTCACGGCCTGATGATCGCTAACACTCGGTTTGCACTGAATGCGAGTGATATAGCAACTTGGACTCACCCACGGAGTGGTCACGCTCACCTGCTCGATTATGTCATCGTACGTCAGCGTGACTTGTGTGAAGTGCGTATGGCACGTGTACTACGTGAAGCTGAGTGTGGCACTGGTCACAAATTTGTGCGTACCAAACTGTACATATATTTTCGTAAATCTATGCATTGCACTCCGGCCGTGAACCGGCGTAAGTTTAACATTCTCTCCCTCGGTACTGTGGCGAAACGTACTGAGCTGGAGAAGGCGATGGCTGCACGCCTGTGTGATGTGGACTGCATAGCCACAGTGGGCGACCTGTGGCACCACATCCGCGACCAGGTGACAGCTACTGCCGAGGAGACTATTGGGCGCGCAAACTGTAAGGGGCCTGATTGGTTTGATGACAACAATGCGACGATCGGCGCATTGGTGTCGGAGAAGAATGCGGCATTTGCTGCACATGTCGCAGACCCCAGTGAATTGGGGAAGAATAGTCAGCTTCGCAAAAGTCTACGGCGACTGACCCGAGAGCTCCGTCGCATTAAAAATGCATGGTGGATGGAGAAGGCGAAGCAGATGGAATGCTACGCCGAACGCCGCCAACACAAGGAATTCTTTGACTCCTTGTAGGCGGTGTATGGACCGAGATTGGAGCTGCTGAAGACACTGATCGATGGTAGTTCATGCGCTACCTGCACCAAGACTGCAGACATAATGCAGGTCTGGCGGAAACACTTTGAATGTCTCTTGAACAACCGTTCAGAGATCGACTGGCCTACATTGAACGGCCTGAAGCAGCACGATGTGAAGGCGGATCTGGCGGATACGCCGACACGGGATGAGACGCAGAGAGCACTTGCTCAGCTGCGAAACGGCAAGTGTGCCGGAGCCGACGGGATCCCGCCTGAAGTATTGAAACACGGTGGACCCGCGTTGTTGACTGCGCTGCACCACTTGGTGCAACGCGTATGGATTGAGGAGGAGGTGTCTCCTGAGCTGAAGGATGCCATTGTGCTAGCACTGTACAAACGCAAAGGGAGCAAGCAATGTTGCACGAATTATCGTGGCATCAACTTGCTGAGTTGTGTGGGCAAGGTGATTGCCCGAATTCCGCTCAATCGCCTCGTGAGTCAGATTGTGGAACCTAACGTGGCGGAACAGCAGTGTGGAATCCCTTTTGGTCGCAGCACTATAGATATGGTGTTTGCTACTCGTCAATTGCAGGAGAAGGACACCAGCCATTTTGCTCGCTGTTTGTTGATTTCACCAAGGCATTTGATACGGTGAACCGCGAGGCATTGTGGCTGGTGTTGGGTAAGTTTGGTTGTCCGAGTAATTCTGTAAGTGTGATTGAATATCTGCACAGAGACATTCGGACGAGGGTGCAGCTGAGTGGACAGACCTCGGATGACTTTGTAGATGTCACTGGTGTGAAGCAAGGCTGTGTGTTAGCTCCTGCCCTGTTTAATATATATCTTCATGCAATGATGTCCTGTACTTCTGATGCGGCTTGTGCTTACGGTGTTCGTGTGGAGCACCGTATTGATGGTGGGTTGTTGAACATCCGTCGTTCCGGTCCGAGAACTCTAGTCTGTGAGACAACTATCCATCTGTTGCTGTTTGCTTACGACTGTGCGTTGTTTTCACACGGCACGGATGAGTTGCAGCACATGACTAGTGCTCTGGTTTCGACAGCGGCAAAATTCGGGCTCACCATCAACACAAGCAAAACTGTCTGTCTCTTTCAGCCTTCACCGGAGGTGCAATCTTCAATATTGCCGCAAATCAGCATTGATGCTGAAGTAGTGGAAACCACCTCCCGCTTTTGCTACCTTGGGAGTGTGATATCGACTGATCAGCAGCGACACGGTGAGTTGCGTATTCGCGTGTCGAAAGCAGCGGCGGCATTCGCGAAGCTAGAGTACCGAGTGTGGAACAACCATCAGCTTACCATTGACACGAAGCTGATGGTGTACAAACCCATGGTACTGTCCGTTCTTCTATACGGCAGTGAAACGTAGACGATGTACCGTCGGGATGTGCGATACCTCGAGCGGTTCCATCAGCAGTGTCTGCGACGAATTTTGCGCATCAGTTGGGGCGACAGAGTTGCTGACGCAGTAATGTTGCGACAAAGTGAGATGTATGCAGTGGACTACATACTTTTACTGCGACACCTGAGATGGCTCGGTCATGTGTGGCGTATGCATTCAACGCAGTTACCGAAACAACTCTTATACGGTCAGCTGAGTATTGGGAAGCAGCATGTGGGGGGACATGCTCAAAGTGAGTCTCTCACGTTCTAATCTTGATTACAGGTCATGGGAATCATAGGCGATTGATCGGCGTGCATGGTGCGATCTAATCACGAAGGCAGTTGCCGAGGTGCAAGAGAAAGCCCTCGTGCATGCAGAGAAGAAGCGGCAATTGCCGAGGCGGCAAGCACCGGTGGGTTGTACTCCATCGACATCGAGCGCATGGTGCTGTAGAACATGCGGTCGCGAGTGCCTTAGTCAGGCAGGCAAAGTGAGCCATGAGCGAGGCCACTCGGGGCCGCTACGGAATTGACGACGGGTTCTGCAGGGAACGCAGGCAGGACCGACGCAGCGTTTGTAGGTACGCTGCATTCGATTTACCAGCCGCGTGCTAACATGCTAAGTCTCTTTATTTCAGGTGGTGGGTTTTCAATTTTGTCCTAATGCTTTTCTTTCCCACATTAATGCCAACTTATACTCTCTTCTATACACTTGCACAGGTCACTTAAGCCACTTGTAGTTTTTCCGATAACATTTTCGTGCTTATGGCATTTCCGTAAAATAAACTTCCTGACATCATTGGTAAACAACTTATGTATTATGCTCATTAATTTATGATTTATGTCACCGTTTCCTTATGCATTACTGGGTTTATTTTATGTGTATCTCTCTCAAGTGATTGGCTGTTGTTTGATGTCCCCGGTGTGGATGCGCCTGATGTGCATGTTGACAAGGTGCCTACCTGTCTATTACCCTCTACTTCGTTCATACTGGCTCCAGGAGACAGTTGCTCGTTGCTGGAGAGGACGGGGTGTACCGTGCTTGTGGCCGTGTTAGGATCAAAGAGTGGTTCCATGCACTCGGTGTGGAGCGGACTACGGTCCAACCACCGCCTTGTGTGTGATTGAATCCCAAATACAGCGTGCTTGTGTTTGCCTATGAAGGAGTGTGAGCCGGCTCCGTTGATAAAACCTGGCTCCCATCCACATGCCTCCCGGTCTTATTCCTTCGGGTTTACACTGGATATGGGGTATGTGGTTGGAGCTGTGGGTGGTGCAGCGCAAGCCACCCATGGTCCGTCTGGAGACGCAGGCGTCCTGTGATTGGCCACAGTGACAGGCAAACCCAAACCGGATGCCGCCAACCATTCCCTGATCACTTATCTTGACAGCTGCGTCAGCCATGATGGGTGCATAGAAACTGACATCAGCTCACGCATTGCAAAAGCCAGAGCTACCTTCTTGAACCTTTGGCATCTTTAGTGACAGAAGAGTGTTTCCCTCCGTCTGAAAGACCGTGTTTACGAGGCCATAGTGAGGGTCGTTCTGCTCTATGAGAGTCAGACTTGCCCCTTCGGCCTGATGATCTGAGGCTCGTTCCAATATTTGATCATCATCGTCTGCGAAGCCTTGCGGTTGTCGGGTGGCACCAGCGTCTCCGCCACGATAATGTGCGTAGGCGAGTACTAGGTAGTGATAATCATGCTCGCTCTCTAGAACAACAGATAGCGTTGTATAAGTTGCGTTGGCTTCGGCACCTACTACGTTAACCTGCTCAACGCTTATCTAGAAGGGCCTTGTTTAGTCCATCTGATAGGTGGCGTAAAGCTCTAGGTGGACAAATTTGACTTGGCAGCGTGGAATAAACTCACTGATGACCAAACTTGGTTCCCTCGGTCCGTCTCGCCTTCCCGGCTGTAGTTCACGTGACTCGTCTTGTGCTTGGCTCGAGACTTTACAGCACATGGCTCGTAACCGACACCAGTGGCGCGTCTGCTGCCGTCTCCTAGTCGGACTACCTGTTTGAAGTGTGTTTGCTGCTGAGTTATCTGGGGGTAATGGCTTATTATGATGCGGGGCAGTGAAAACCGCAAGGAAGCTGTCTCGCCGATGCCGCCTTATCGTTGCTCGACAGTCAGCTTTTTGTGACGGTATATTGTTAACACGAGGTGTAGGCGCCTTGACTCAGAATGTTTGCCTAGTGCATTAAGGTTTTCGGGTAACCCTGCCTCCTCTACCTCTTATTATTCATTATTTCATAGGTCATCATGTTCGTATGGCAGCGAACCATCAGTTCAAATGGCTTATGTACTGCTGTCCATTGATTGATTGGCATTTTCAGTGTGACGCTACATGGATTCCGCATGCGCGTTTCCTGTCTGGCTAATTTACTTGTAACTCGTGAAAGCTGGGCCGAAGCGGTAAACAGTGGACACGCTGTAACCGTGCTATTTGTGGACTTTTGTAAGCTTTTGACACCGTCCTTCATCTTAAAGTCTCACCAATGTTGAGATCTCACGGATATCTGGTCGTGCCCTGAAATAGGTGTTTGCTTTCCTGGAATAGAGAGAACATTGCGTACGTATTGGGGTTAGCCTTTCACCCAGGCAAGCTGTCCTTAGTGGCATCCCGCAAGGTTTGGTGTTGGGGCCATTTTTGTTCGCTATGTAAATAACTTGTCGAGGGAGCTAGGAGTGTCGTCACTAATGTTTGCTGACTACCTTACGCGCTTGATTTTTGTGGATATCCCGGGGGTTCCTGAGGCAATTCAGGTTGTCTTGGGTAGCCTTTAGGAATGGTTTGGGCCCATACTTATGGCTAAGTGCTCCGTTTTCTGAATTGGAGCTGCTTATCCTCCAAACTGACATGTTGTCGGCGGTGTTGAACTCCCTGTTTTCACTCAGCAGGTTGATTTAGGGGTCCTACACTCATCAGCACTTCACTCTGGCGACAATTGGGAGAAGGCTTCTTGTCGGGTGTTTCGTACTATGTGGTTTATCCGCTGCTCTTTCGGGATCTTAACGGCCAATTTGTTTTTGAAGCTATTATCGGCACTAGTCCGATCCCACTGGGAGTATTGTATCCAGCTTGTCCACCATGTCTTCTCCGAGAATAAATGGACTTGGTGAGGGGGTTACGAGTGGGAACTTGGTTAGTGCAGGGTCTATGAGGTAGAGGTATCCTGAACGCTTGCTTAGTTAGGGGATGTACTCCATGCTCTACCGAAGGATAAGAGGGGACCTGATTCTCAGTTATCGTATTTTGACGGGTAAGATCGGCCCGGAGTTTACACGGCTATTTAGTCCTACTAAGTTACCTAATCTCCGCGGTCACCCACTGAAACTGCATTAACGGTCTGATAGGATTAGGTCGGAAACTCGTCTCGCTGAGGGATGGATCGCTGGAATTGCTTCCAGTTCATGTCGTTAGGGAACCTACGGTTAAGGGTTTTGCACTCCAGCTCGATGCTCTTGGGTGGCAACACCAAACCTTTCCTTTTTCCTAACTGACTCACCTTCAATTTTCAAACTCAAATATCTTGGTATCATACTTGATTAGCTCTTTCCACTTCCTCTTCTTGCCTTCTGAGTTTACTCTTCAATGTTTATTACTTCACGTAACCGGCCCAGCAGGGACTGCTAGGGCAGGATCCGTGGGTATTAATTGGTTGGACAGGGTGTGATGCGGTCTTTGTTTTAGGTCCATCGTTATGCTATAGTCTGCCAACTCCTGGTTCAACGAGCCTCTGAAGTATGAACACTCACGGGCTAATCCAATCGTTCCAGTCCAACTTGGACTTGAGTTTGAACTTACTAAACACCGTTGTCTATGCAAGACAACTTAGCGTAACAGCGGCACCGCTACTACCGCCCCCGGAGAAGTTTCACCTCTGTGGCAATTGCGACCCCTGGGAACTACAGGCTCCTTGGTATGTCACGCGCTTTCTTGTGGAAGAGTGAGCACCAGCTCTGTTGAGCATAATAGCCGATGGGGCATGTGGTACCTCGTTTTCCGTCGTGAACGCCTGTCACCGTCGACGATTCAAGTTCAGACGACTACGGTCGATGCTGTCACACTCCCCAGACTTGTGGGGGCATCGCCGACATTTTTACGCTCGCCACTAAAATCCGGGAGAGCGATTTCCACGCTTTGTCGCGGCGGCACAGAGGTTGGCATTGCGCTGTTATCCGGATGAAGATAACAAAATCTGGGACGAACGTGTGTTTCGGCAAGTCATGTAGGAAACAAAGGACCGCGATGATACGTATTACTCGAGTATTGCTGGATCGCACCTGGACCCTTAGTCCGCGCAAGAAGTGAATAAGAACACACACCGGATAGGACGTGTCAAAAAATT
>CALYDF020005310.1:0-14488 GCA_944474145.2 Dicrocoelium dendriticum | reverse complement strand
CACTGGCCTTATCGCAGTGTTGTGCCGCAATACAAGACAAGCGTGACGCAGCAGTGTAAGTACATAATTCTTGGAAGTCTTGTTGAGACACCTTTAAGCAGTTATACAAGATTTAATCTATTTGTGTCGCTTTGCCCTTTTGTTTCTCTTTTTGGAGCACTTCAATCGCTTTCCATTGTGACGCAGTATCTGTGTTTTCACCTGTATCTAACATGTATACTAGATCACTGGTGGATGGTTGAACAGGTACCCGACTAATCAAGACATTCTGGTGGATGAGCATACTTTATAAATGGAGTAACACTGACTTGTCGCCATTATGTGCCAATTCTAGTAGTTAGTACGAGGTTAGAGTATAGTACGTGTTCTTTGCTTTGCTTGATACTATGCGGTCAACGGAGATTGTGAAGTCACATGAATGGTACCAGCTCTTTCGCACCTGATGATATACTGGTTTCTGGCACTGCGGGGGTCACTTCGTGGACAGCAGCGACACTAGTGGATTATGGTCCGTTACTTTGGTGGAGGACTGATAAGCGCTCAAAAGTCCTTGCTCGGCTAATCTTATCAACCGGACGCACTAATCTCACTTGCTTTTGTTGCTTTTACTGCCACACGAGAGCATGTGGCTAGCCGCAGCACCAGCAGTACCTCGACACTTTGTACTAATTACTCGCTGTCACATATATAATGATCCTACGCATGGGGTTCAATGACGATAGGAAATATAGGAGACTTTGTACTAAGTCTAGACACTCTGAGAAGGCTTCATGCAATGATCATACAATAATCACTCAAAAGGAGGTGGCTATCGTGCAAAGATATGGCAGCGTTGGTGCGAAAACTTTCTTTCGTTCTTCACCGCCTCACTTCATAATCAACCTCGCGTCGCATCTAACTAAACAATATACCTGTAGTCCTACCCGTCACTGCTGACGATGGAAGACCGAGCGCGGGGTGACTGGATGAATGGCGTGCAAACACGCATGGGGTTGTCTGCGCTACCGACAAAAAAAGCGAAATGGGAAAGCAAAGCGAAGAGGAAACGACAATCACAGTCTAGACTACGCTCGACGATATCTCACTGTTACGTCTTATACACTGAGCGATCGCGCTTTGCAACCGAAACTAGTGCGGAGCAAAGGCGGTGCTCGACTCAAGCAATAGAGCTCAACAACCAGTTCAACGATCCTCAACGATCGCCTAAGTGCTTTTACACCAACAAACCAGGGGAATCTCCAGCTTACTACAAGTTCAGCTTCTGCATGCGTTCCTTGCCAGTTATTAATGTACAATGGTTATCCAAGCGACTTTTAACTATAAGGACAGAACTACATATTAAGATCAACAGGGCCAACGCCGATGTTCCTAGAATGTTTTGGTGTAGCCAAGTCATAATATTTCACATGGCAGACAACGATTATCCATCTTACAAATTTATTTTGGTTCCTGCCAAGAAAAGACCAATTTTAACGAATGAGAGCAATCAAACATTTGCAATCTACAATCCGACCTATTTTTATCAACTTCCTCATTTTGTTATCTACAATTCTGGTAACTCTTGTGACAATTTGCGACTCCGGTTCATGTTGTTTTCGATGTATTCCCAACCTGTGTCGCGTGACCGTATTACTTTACTTGAACACTTGGTTAAGTCTGCATTTGTTGTTGTTTCCACTTTATTAATCTCTCTAATACCTTAAAACTGCGAATCACTTTAAAAATCCGTTTGGGATCCATTGTGCGAAACGTTAACAATTATCTATTTTAGGCGATTTCGTTGTACAAATTGATCAGGTTATTTAGTTTATTTGTCTCGCGCCGTCGAGGAATAAACCGTTTATTTATTTATTGATCGCGCCTATCTAGGTGTGCCGCGTTAGCTCGAGTATTGATTTGTTTATTAGTTATTATAGAATGGTCCGTGACAGTTTCGCTCTGTTCTTGCCTCATTCGTGTTATGGGTTTTCCTCACGAACTAGGCTCCGTTTCAGTTCACGCATCTACTTAGTTGTGCCCGGTCTTTCCAAGGGTTCTGGCAGACCGACAGCATTTAGGGTCTGGTACGTTAATAACTGTTGCAGCAAACAGAGGCTTCTACGCCGTATATAATGATAGAAATTCTGTTTCACCAAAGCTGCATCACTTCAGTAATTAAGGGAAGAATTAGTACTCATGATATTCTGGTAGTTTTGTATAACGCTGAGTCAAGGGAGCTTCTCAATCCTAATCGATGGAATCGTCTACGTGGCTTCCCTACAGTTTCAGGAGTCGGTAGGGTAAGAGAACATGATCCAAGTCGAAGCAAATTTTCCACCGCAAATGGCAGTACTCAGTTAAGTGAAACTTCTGTTACTGACATTCTTGGCCTGTGTGTTCTTTTTTTAACAACTCCAATGCCTATTTTAATCCATTTCAATTAATTTTGTTTTACACTTCGTTGCTTATTTTTATGTGTCCCATCGGGGATCAGCACAACCGTGTCTACTGCATTTCGATGATTCGACCATAGTTGACTTGTTAAACTAACCGAATTGAACACAGTTGAAGTGTTTGCTATTCGCGAACTTTAGATCTACAGGATGCTTAAACGTGTTCCTTCACGCGAAACGATGTCCATGATCAAGTCACCGTTGATTCTGACGCGGCCTGTTGTGTTCGAGTACAAGATACGTAAAATATTGATGGTTCTTGGGAACACCTTTCCGCACGAATGTTCCGAACAGAATGGATTCATCGACTGAGTCGAACGCACTCTTAAAGTCGAGGAACGCAGCTGCTTTCGATGTTACCTGTGACGCTGTTTTAACATCTGTCGCAGCGTGAAAACTATTTGCTCTTCACCTAATCAGGATTCTCGTTATGCATTGTATCAGCATTACGCAACCACCACCAATCGCGCGTGGGCTAAGAATACTGCGAGGGTCGCCAGATCCCCTACGTAAACTGGATTACAAGGCATGCTTGTGATCTTCTCGGATACGAGCCGGTTCTGCCGTGAGACGACGAACGAAAATAGACGCCAATCTTTTTGTCACCACGGGCTTTAGACTGATACTCCTATGGTTAGCACGTTCGATGCAACTATCCTTTTTGTATAATGCCACCATGATCGACTCACTCCAGTTGGCTGGGATGGTTTCTTCCTTCCAGACCTGTTCGAACAACTGAGTCAGCGCTTTTCAGAGAAACTCACCTTCATCCTTAGATGGTGCAAGCGTGAAGAAATCCGGACCAGAAGTTCGAAAACAATGGAGGACTGTGATCACCTTTCGAGCTTCAGTCTCCGATAGAGTCTGCGTCATCTGAGCAATGAGAAGTCCAAGAACGGTGGACCAACTGAACGGTTCTCGAATGTGCTGCGCCCAATGTGTCGGACGTCTGCCCATAGTCTAGTGGTAACGAGCTTGTCTCGTAATCTTGCGGCGCGGGTTTGAATCCGCGTAGTTGGGTTCGTCCTGGCGGTATATTCAGCCCGCGTGCGACTGGTGGTGGTCGCACGGCAGCGAAACGCTGTTACGGCGTACAGCTGACACATTATTATTATTATTATTATTATTATTATTATTATTATTAACGAGTCGGGCGGCGTTTCTGATCGGGCTGTCTTTGATTGTCTCCCTGATGCATGCGTTCCTGGGAACAGTTGTGCGGATCCTTTAGAGGAGATTGCTGTGGTTGCCTACTGCTTCCGTCTCCACCATTTTCTGGGCACTTTAAGTCCACCGGGTTTCCTTGTCAGCGCTCAGGCTCCTCTTTTGTTCGCGCCTTATAATCCGTCTGGTTACATTGTGCCATAGTCAGCAAAGAGTTTTCTTTTGGATCCCAGCAGGTTCAACAGTTTTGGTTATCTAATGACGATTTCTAATGCCACAAGCAGATACTCTCGCTTCTCGCATGCGATCGAGATTATATTCCACTGAAGCTCGGTGTTCTTTGGTTGATAGTAAAAGTTCGGTACGCAGAGCATCTTAGTGGACTTGTCTGACCGAGGCATGGGATAACTTCTCTGTTACCAATAGAGGGGGCGTTTCCTACGCCTCCCTGTAAAGCTCACGAAAAAACGTGGCATACCAAAACACTATCGGAGTCGATATACCTATTTTAGATAGAACGATAATCCAGAACGGAGCCACTCAGCCTAAAGTTATAACAGCGTGATGTATTCTGGCCCATCGCTGGCCAGCTGTAAGGAGACATCAAGTGGCACTTCGGTACCAACGATGCCTAAAAGCGATGCTACCAAGAAACAGTTAGAGCTCTACGTATAGTAACAACAGATGCTCGCCGTTTTCCGTCCATACTTACCACCTGGCTGAATTTCTAAAGAGCTCAGTCAACTTATTTGCGCATTCACATCCCATGCAAAGAAATCTGATTACCCCGCAAAACAATGTGTTCATTTCATGTGAGTAAGTGTCCTTAGCAGCATCAGTACTGCGGATGGTGGGGGGCACAAGCGGAAATCACAGACAAACTGTCTATTGCTACTTTGAGAATCAACCTTAGTTGATGTCGTCCAACGGAATGTACACCAACGGCTGCTCACAGGAATCCTATCAACTAGCGATGGTTTCCCGTTGAAGTTGTGGACCATGCACACCCCAGCCTGACCATTGATTACTGCATCAGCGTCTCCGGATTGCTTGTAACCAATGGCGAGAGGACAATCCGGGTGCAATTAATTCAACAACCTCGTGAAAATCATTGATCTTAGTCTCGGACACACCACACACGTCTATCCCCAGGGTGTCCAACGTGCATACGTGTGCGACCTGTTGACCTAGTTGCCTTAAAGTGCGAAAGTTGAACACCACCAGGGGAACGGAGCAGCGTGATCTTATAAGGTGTTGCTGCCGATGGAAATCCAGTAGGTGATGCGGTTGGATAGCTGCAAATCGCAGAACGCTAGGGGTATTGCAGTTAGTGTCAATTCAGCTGGGAATTGTAGGAGGATTGATAGTGGTGGTAGGGAGGGATATAAGAAAAACAGGTAGAAAAGAAAGTTGGCATGCACTAGCAGTAACATGTTTTTGCTTATCCGCCCTGCTGTATACAGCATCCAAGGCGACCCCTTGAAAGCTGTGCGACAGCCGATGCAAGACATGACTGGATTCTGGTGAAATAATCACGGTTGTGCTTGAGCAGCAAGCACCAAAACCCAGGAAATAGCACGATTCGAGTCCTCAACCAAACCCTTTGTTTCAAAAGTCTAACTGCAAAACAGCGTGGCTTGGTAACGATCCGGTTTTATAGACTTGGACGCCATCCCGTTTCCAATCCCCAACCTGGAGGTCCAGGAGAGTGTTTTCGCCTGACCCATAACCATTGACCAATCTGGTAGAAGTAGCTCTTCAGTGGCCCGGGGATACCACCCATTATAGCACAGTAAGTCGGAGAGGTACACAAACCGTCGCAGCATGCTAGGGTCCAGTCTGGTAGTGACAGCGACACTGTTGTAGCCTTGTCTTTGCATGATAACCAGCTGTTTCTGACGGTATGTTGTCTACACAAGGTGTAGGCGCCTTGACCCTGAATGTTTGCTTAGAGCATTAAGGTTTTCAGGTAAGTCCCCCTTATCTCCCTCTTATTATTCTTTATTTTATAGGTCATCACGGTTGTATGGCAGCGAAGTGTCAGTTCAAATGGCTGATGTACTGCTGGTGTTATTTTGTTGTAGCGAGAGTGGCCGGCTCACGTCAACATTTGAAGTATTCACGACAGACTACAAACGAGTACCGTTCCCAGTGATTGAATAGACGGCACGAAAGTGTATTGTGTGTCCAGTTATTCCGTGTAATGGCTAAAATTACGACACCGCACTACACGAGCTAGCTAGGGAGGGATGTGAGGGACCGCGCGATTGAACGGCGTGTTGAATCCAACCGTTGCGCCGTGTGTGTTGGGTCAGACAAACAAATTCACCCTACATTTCAGCATTCTGCCAACAATCTCTAAATATGCAATAAGATGGAAATTCTAATTAATATTTTGCACAAACTACTTAGACAAACCGGGGAGTATTCAGTCTGCTACACGGTTCTTCCTCAGAAGCAACCGTGTAAGCAGTCCTTCGATCTACGTGAGGACTATCCGTTGCAGGCCAGCCTTCTGCGGGAACATGTGGGGAAACCTGATGCAACTGCGGTGGAGAGAACCAGGCGATTGGATCCTAGCGAGCTCCGACCCGGGTCCTCCTTAACGGTATCGAAACGAAAAAAACGTGTTTCCAGAAATGGTTCGTAGGGGGCAACAGTTCGAAGGGAAATGTTTGCTGCACAGATTGAAGCGCCCGGCTCCATGGGGAACCTGCGACCGAGTTCATAGGCGTGCATAGAAAGCAAACGGTAAAGAGGATCTAAGCGAAAAATGCACTGCCTGGACAAAACGACGAGGACACTGTACTTGTCTGCCTGATTTAGTCGCTCTCGGTACACTGGACAATATTGGAAAAATATCAGGGGTCGTCGCTGAACTGCGAGGACTGTGCATCGTAGACGGAGGAACAGGCAACTTTGTAAAAGCATTATCGCTGTCGACATAGGCAACTTTTAAGCAATTAATGGATACTGTTTCACCCTTCCCGTGGCCATCGAGGATAAATACTTTGTCGTTCCGTTGCAGGACTCTAAATAGTCCTTCTTGTGGCGGAGCTAGGAATCGTTTGACGCCATCAACTCGTACGAATACATGCGTACAAGTTTGTACCTCCGGCGGTACAGAGGTTTTCTGGCTCCGGACACGAGTGCTAGTGGGTGTAAAACAACGCATGAATGGTGCGAGTTGCTGTGCAAAAGAAGCGTCATAAGCAATGGCGCTTGAAGCAGTAGAGAAGTAATCTGATGAACGAACTGGTTGACCGAAGAAGAGTCCGGCCCTAGGTACCTGCAAACCGACCTTGAGGCTAGCGTGTATGCTTAATATGACAGTAGACAACACCTCTGTCCACCGAAGGGGATCAACTGCAGTGTGGCTGGCTTTTAGTTGACGACGAAAACGCTCTGCCATACCGTTCGTTTATGAATGGTAGGAGGTAGTAAGGTAATGTTGGCAATCTAAAAGTTTCAGCGTCTCTTGGAATTGCACCCTCTCGAACTGTGGTCCTCTGTCTGTCTTTACGGTTGCTGGACAACCGTATAGAGAGACCCAGAGACTCGTGAACACTCGGGCGATCTCTGTGCTAACGTTTGGCAGCGGAAATGCTTCTGGTCTCATGGTAAGACGGTCAATGATTGTCAACAGACAGAACATGCCGTCGGCTCGTAGCCTAGAGGTATCGAGCTTGTCTCGTAACCTTGCGGCGCGGGTTCGAATCCGCGTAGGGATGGGCATCCTCGCGGTATACTCAGCCCGCGTCTGACTCGTGGTGGTCGCACGGTAGCGAAACGCCGTTACGGTGTACAGCTGACACATTATTATAATCTTTAGACCATGGTGTTAGTGGGTGGAGTCGGATCGATGTGGATGTGAACGAGTCGAGAGCTGACTGTCGGGAAACGACCAATGAGTAAAGCTACGTGGCGTTGAACTTTCGACTGTTGGTAGCTCAGACATGTGCAGGCCCACTGACTAACGTCTCCGTTGACGTTGCGCCACACGAAACGCTACATGCCGAGCTTCCTCGAGGCGCGAATGCCTGAATGTGATAACTTGTGCAGTGTGTCGAGCACAATACGACGAAAATCTTATGGAACTATAGGACGCAGGTAACTGCGATACATCGCAAAGAATAGTTCCTTCGGAACTTGGCAATAGAACTGATCGGACGCAGAGGGAACTGTACATGCGCTCGGTCTGTTGTGCAGTGTCCATTGCTACTAGATCGATGCTGTGATCAGGTAAAATTAAATTAATTCGGGATAAGGCGTCTGCGACAAGGTTTTGCGCACTTGAGACATGCCGTGTTTGACGTGAACTGTGAGACATAGTCTAGATGGCGGATCTCTCTGTCAGAGGATGACCCGATGGCATAGATTAAAGGTTTGTGGTCAGTGAAAACTATGAGATCACTGCCTTCGAGTGAAGATCGAAAGTAGCGAATGGCTAACTATACTGCGAGGAGTTATCCCGGGCGTGCTGTAATGGGTTTCGGATCGTTGCAGTCGCTTCGAAAAGAAGCCTACTGGTTGCCATGATCCATGACGAACTGCTGAAAGATTGCTCCCACCGCTTTGGTCGAAATGTATGTTACTAGGGCAAGAGGAGCATCTGGTTGTGGATGCGTCAAAAGAACAGTCTTTACAACGGCTTTTTTAAGTCCTTCGGAAGATGATCTAGCAGCATCAATTTAAACAAAACTACGTTGACTGTCAGGAAGCAAGTCAGTCAGAGGCTACGTTATCTTTGCGCAATTTGGGATGAAACGGCGGTAATAGTTTACTATACTGTTTGAAAGATGAAGGTTCAGGAAAATCTTTGATTGCATCAACTTTATCGGAAAGGGCCTCGATACCGGATGCAGAGGTCTGATGACCCAAAAAATCGATCGACGGTGTACCTACTTCGCGCTTAACGATGATAACAGCAATTCCACGATCACATGGGCATTGCAGCGGTAGTCGCAGGCACCCCATATGTTCTGCTTTGGAGGCGCTTGTTACCAAAATGTCGTCCAAATAAAGATACACGAAATCTAAGCCGCGTGTAACATCATGTATAAACTTTTGAAAGGTTTGTGCGGCATTTCTCAAATCAAAAGGTCTCCGCAGAAATACGGATAGACCAAAAACTGTAATGAGTACGGTCTTAGTAACTTCACATTCTTCGATGGGAATTTGGTGATAGGCTATCTTTAAGTCGACTTTACTAAACACGGACTTACCACTTAAAAAGCTAGTAAGATCCTGTATATGCAGCATTAGATACTTGTCGGGGCAGATGCACTTGTCCAGTGCCCGGTAATCGTCACATAGTCGCCAGTCGCCATTCTTCTTTAGTACCATGTGAAGCGGAGCAGTCCATTGACTTTCGGACGGGCGGATAATACTAAGTTCGAGCATAGAAACTGGTCAGTTCACGCATTACAAAGGGCATAACTGTCTTCTTGAATCTGCGACATCTTTGGTGACAGAAGGGAGTTTCCCTTTGTCTGCAAGCCGTGTATACATGACCACAGTGAGGGCCGTCCTGCTGTATGATAGTGAGACTTGGCCCCTTCGCTCTGCAGATCTGAAGCGAGCCTTCAAGTCTTTGATCATCGTTGTCTGCGAAGCATTGCTAGTGCCGGATGGCACTAGCGTGTTCGCAACGATGATGTGCGTAGGCGAGTACTAGGTGGTGATAATCACGCTAGCTCCATAGAACAACAGGTAGCACTGAATAAGTTGCGTTGGCTTGGACACGTACTATGTATGCCTGGTCACCGCTTACCTAGGAGAGTCTTGTTTAGTCCACCAGGTGTAGGGTCGCGCAAAGCTCGAGGTGGACGGATGTTGATTTGCCAGCATGAAATGAAGTCACTGACAACCAACCTTGATGCTTTGGTCCGTCTCGCCTTCCAGGCTGGAGTCCACATGACTCGCCTTGTGCTTGGTTCGAGACTTTACAGGACATGACTCCCAGTCGGCACCAGTGGTGCGTCTGCTGCCGTCTCCTAGTCCAATTGCCTGTTTAAAGTATGTTTAGTGCTGAGTTATCTGCGGGGTAATGGCTGATTATGACTCATGACAGTGAAAGCCGCAAGAAAGCTGTCTCGCCGATGTCGCTGTATCTTTGCACGATAGCCAGCTGTTTGTGACGGTATATTATCTACAGAAGGTATAGGCACATTGACCCTGAATGTTTGCTTAGGGCATTAAGGTTTTCAAGTAAGTCCCCCTACTCTTTCTTTTATTATTCTTTATTTCATAGGTCCTCATGGTTGTATGGCAGCGAAGCATCAGTTCAAATGGCTGATGTATTGCTGGTGATGTATGTATGTAAGTTCGAGCATATTCTCGGATTCCACTTTGACTAACTTCATTTTATCCGGAGCAAGACGTCGTCATCGAGCGGAGACTGCTGGACCGCAAGTTTGTATGTGGTACGTTATGTTAGTTGCTACAGGAAGAATGGCGTTAGAAGGGCGATCATCAACAGGTTCAAGAGGGCACTTCTGGCGTTTGCAATGCGTGAACTGACTTCAGTTTCTATGCGCCTATAGTTGCTGATGTAGCTGCCGAGGTGAGTGCGTTGATCAACCACCTCGAGTTCCTCGTTAGCAAGGGTCAAGGGGTCATAGAGTGGTTGGTGGTCCTGCAGCAACACTTTTCACGTTAAAGGTGCGAAACTCATACCAAATAATGGGACTACACTAGACAGGCTATTCAGGGTTGATTGTGACGCCGCAACATCGTCGAAAAGCAAAACGGTATCGTCTGCATAATCAAAATCAACTAACCTTTCACCAGGTAGGCCCTCAACACCTACATCGTGAGATTCCGCAAGGGAACACTCCATGATAGAGACCACAACGAAATTGAACAAAAATGGGGAAATCGGACAATACTGATGAACGCCATTTCTGGTCGGAAAACTATCCGACAGGTCACCGTATACCCTAACGCGGCCTGTAGTGTTCGAGTATAGAGCACGTAGGTTCTTCACATATTTCGTGGGAACACCTTTCTGCGCAAGTATCTCGAACAGAATGGATCAATCAACTGCTTGCTCTTCCCTAATCCGAGATTCCCGTTTCACAGTGAGTCGACGAATGAGAATCCAAGCCGGTAATTTCGTCCCAACTTGCGGTTGGCTAATACCCTGTTATTAGAACAGTCTGTGCGACTGCCCTTCTTGTATGTTACCACTATAATCGATTCGCTCTGATCAGCCGGGACACTTTCTCCCAGTTGCGTTCGAATATTGAGGTCAATGCTTTGCAGTGAATCTTAGCTCCATCCTTAAATAGCGCAGATGGGAAGGAATCCGGGCCAGCTGCACGAAAACCATTGAGGGCTGTGATCGTGATTCGGACCTCGGTTTCGATAGAGGCTCTAAACTAACCGTCCATGGCTCGTCCTGCATTACATGAGTAGGAAGAGGTCCGGGAGCAGGGGGCCAACTGAACTGATCTTAAAAGTGTTCCGCCCAACAAGCCATACCGCGCTCCTTATTGTGTATCAGTGCACCTGCGCCGTCTGTGCTTGTCTCACTGACGCCTGGTTTTCTGGGACCAGTGGTGCGGATAAGCTGGAAGAGCTTGCGATAATTGCCTACTGCTCTTGCCTCCTGCATTTCTTGAGCCCTACTGGTCCACCAGGCTTCCTTGTCAATACTTAAGCTCCGCTTTAGTTCGCACCTAATAGCCCGTCTGGTCACATTGTGCTCAGAGCCAGCCGAGGGGTTTCTCCTAGATCCCAACAGGTGCACCGACCTCTCGGATATCCAGTGCCTGGTGCGGTGACGATTAATAGTATCCAAAGCAGATGCTCATCGCCGTGCATGGCGGCCGTGTCATTAGAACAAGGGAGCGAAACTTCAGGACGCAGTGCGTCTTGATAGGCTTGTCTGACCGAGGGATAAGACGATTTCTCAGTTGCCAATCAGAGGAGACGCTTGGTGCGCCTTCCGGTAAAGTTCATGGAGAAACGACAGCGTATTAAGGCATGATCAGAGTCGACCAGGTATCCTAGTACGAGCGGCAATCCAAGACGGAACCACGCCACCTGTAACTTATGGCAATGTGGTCAATTTGGGTCCATCGCTGTACAGCTACAGAGTAATGTCAAGTGGCACTTCAACGCCCACTGTGTCTAAAAGCAGTGCTACTAAAAAACAACTGGTGCTCCGCACACAGTTGCAACAGACGCTCGCCGTTGTCAGTCCGTTCGGAGTTAAAACCATAATTACCATCCAGCTGAGTTTCTGAAGAGCTCCTACGCCCTACATGTACGTTCATATATCCTGCAAGTACTATAATATCTGAACTAGCAGCACTGCGTAGTAGCGTGTTCAGTTCGTAATCGAATGTATTTTTGATAGCATTTGGAATGCACCCGGTGGGAACATAAGCGGAAACCACAAGCAGCGTTTTATACTATTTCGTGAATAAACAGCTGATGTCGTCAAACGGGCCGCACATAAACGGCTATTCACCGGAATCCAATTAACCAACGATAGCTCAACCTTGGAGCTTAAAATGATGCCTACACCAGCTTGATCCGTGAGTACTGCATCGGCATGTCCGGATGCGTACAACCAATAACGAGAGGATAAGCCGGATGTAGTTCAATCAACAACCCCATCAGGGCCATTGATCCTCGTTTCGGACACGCAACACACATCAACACCCAGTGTGTCCCAGGTGCGTGCGAGTGCAGCCTGTTGACCTTTTTGACTTAAAGTGCGAACGTTGAACGCCGCTATGGAAACTGGACAGCGTGGCCTTATAAGTGGCTTTTGCCGATAGGCGTCCGATGAGTGTTGTGGGAAGGTGGTTACAGGTGGTTCTACTCCAGTGGCACTTCTGTTGCTTAAAACCTTTGTTCCCTTTCATCCACTTCATCAAAGCGGAAAGAAGACATAGATTGCGATATGTCAACCTTTCGATTGTTATCATCCATCGCAAACAGTACAAACAGAAACACAGACACAAATATATACATGGGAAAATTGGCACACCAATTAATTTGTCAAAACCAAGACCAAGGCAATCTGATTGATTGCCACAAGAGTTTCTGTGCACATAACACAGGTTGATAAGTGCTAATTAGCAACCCTTCACTGATTGTCAACATTATCAGGTTCCTGTTGCGTAATAACACCTCGTTTCTGCTTGTATTGTGTTTGCGACTGATGAGAACAATCGAAATGTTGACATCTCGCAATCTCTGCCTTCGAACTGCTTTGACTTCTGTTGCTGTCAGTTAAGCTGGGAATTATAGAAGGAAGGTTAGTAATGGGGGTCGGGATGGAAGTAAGCGAGAAAGGTGGAAAATGAAGGAGGAAGGCGCCAGCAGTAGCATGTTTTCGCTTATCCGCCCTGCTGTATGCAGCAGATAATTCGACCCTTGATAATCTGCTCGACGGCCGATGCAGGATGAAATTTATGTTTGAAGAAAAAGTCATAGTTGTATGTGGGCTGAGGTACTGCCAGGGCGCCCAGACCTAGACAGGAGGACGACTAGGGTCCTCAACCAAAGCTTTTGACTTAAAAGCCTTTCCGCAAGGCAGCGGGGAGGTGGCAATGATTTAGTTTTACAGTAATGGACATCATCCCATTTCAAACCCCCAACCTGGAGGACCAGGAGACTGGGTTTATTTGACCGCTCACCAAAGGACCCGGAGGCATCACCCACTATAGCTCAATGGGTCTAGGAGGTACGCAAACCGTCGCACCACGTAAAGGTCCAGTCTTGTTGCGACGGGCGAACCAACTGTGGAAACTTCGCGAACAGTTCCAGGAAGTCTTTGTCATCTTCATACCAGTGATAGCAAACGGTACAGCAGATACGATAAAACCCAACGGAATTTGCTTCGAAGGCCAAGATCAATGGCGAAAGAATGCTGGCCAGTAATTGCCATGGGTGTTCCGTCGGCAGCGCGCAAATTTGCTGTCCGCCGCTTGGTCAATTCGTTTAGGCTTGCTAGGATCACGCTGACTTCCGCCCCAGTGTCAACGAGGAACATGATCCCTGAGATTCAGTCGGCTATCTTGAATAACTAACTTGCTATATTATCCTTACCGATGTCAGTCGCTAGTGCTTGTCGATCAGCTTGTTTCAAGCCACTCTTGATTGACACCGGTTGAGTGTTGTATTTGGTTTTTATCATACTGTGGATCTGACGACGTCTGTCAAGGCTTTGTTGGATCTGCGTCTTTCTTTTCGGCGCGAATGTGCAAGGTTTAATGCAGTTTCTCGCTGCACTGCCAAACCTTGCTTGGTAGTGTCAGATAAAGCGTCGTGTGGTACTGCGCGCCTGAGTACGCGAACGGCTTGTATCCCTACGCTGCTGCTGGTTTAGGCTCAAACGTTGAGTTTCGCATTTCAGTGAGGCGGTTTACTCCACAAGGGCCTGCGATGAAAGCAGTTTGGTTGCGCTGTCGTTTGATGGAGCCACGGTTTGTAACCGGTGATGCGCGCCAACTGGCTTGCGATGCTAGATGAAGCACAAAGTGATTCAGTTTAACGCTCTACTACGCCGTCTGCGATTTTGTCGATTTCTGACAGCTACTTGGACTTCGCGAAGCACAGTCAAAGTTCGCGAAGCAGTGATTCCATGCTGCAATCTCTTAGACGACGCGTCTTCAGTAAGAGTGTCGACGGTTTCTTGCTTCCTAACTGCAAGCCGTAAACAATTTGGAACAGACGAAACCTGTCTGACGGTGTGCATCGTTTCGTTACAGCTTCTTTCAGGGCGTTGGACCTTCCGTCACAATCAGATCGCCGAATTGGTGTGAGATCTATGAGCAAACGAGATAACAGGCTGTTGAACTTATCTAAACCGCGTGTAACACATTTATTAGCAACTTCTGCCTCCAATATCACAAACCGTGACGTAGCGTCTA
>CALYDF020005309.1:0-14507 GCA_944474145.2 Dicrocoelium dendriticum | reverse complement strand
TATTTGAAAACCCCCTGGCGCCACCTTCGCAGCTGTCACCATGATGCATGGGGACCGCTTGATTGCACAATGGCGGGCGTACCGGAATCGTGTTCTCAAATACAGTATAAAGATGTCTCCATGAAAATTCTTTTGTAATAGAAGTAGAATCATTCGCTATAGTTTACTGTACAAAGAGATTTTTATCAATGAGTGCAAAATGTTCAGTAAAGATAGTAAAGTAACATTGCAGACTAAATTAGTCTGCGTACTAGTGCGCGTAGAAACCTATGCTCATTCATTTTCAAGTGTTCAATAACGCAGGGCTGTAAAGCAAAGGAAAAATAAAACAATTAGTAGAGAATACATTCGGTTGCTACGTCAAATTTGTACGGCAGTGCTCCCGCCTGAAGTGTATTTTTCTACGTTGTGCGCTCAAACAATCCTTGGTGGATGATTCCGAGAAATTCCGTCTTTTGCTGCGTACATATTATCGGAAATTGAAGGAGAGGAAGGCCGATGTAAAGCGATTCCAATTTGCAACTGCCACCGCTTTTTACAAGCATACGACTGTGACTCGGCTGCATTGCGAATGCCAAACAAGGAAGAAGTTGCCTGAGGAATACCCGTAGCAGTATGTGCACTATCGTTATGTCCCCGGTAGGCGTAGCAACTTTCGTGGGAAAGGGTATTTTGCTATTCTCACCGTATAATAAATGCTACACAGTTACGGGATGTTGGACTGCAAGGCGCATTTTTCTTACAAGTTGAAGGAGAATTTTATGAACAAGGGGAATTGCATTTTTCTCATTGTACTGCTTTTATGTTGGGAAGCCATGGCTATATCCTCAAAACAGGCGGTTGACGGAGACGGAGGAGAATGAGGTATTCTCTTGATGTCAGTGTTCAAACGTAGCAAGGAAATACGTTAGGACATATCAGTGGTACATGGGCGAACGTTGAACGCGGATGAGCTGTTGATGCTGAAAAACGACACCGGAAGCGGAAAACAGGGGAGGTATGCGAGGTAACAAAATTGCTGGAGCGGCACGGCACTTGTCGTGTGGTGAAAGAGGGTAATGTGTTGAGATATTTGTTCTTCGTGCCATTAGTGATGGAGGCTATTGCGGAGCGGTACTGCGAAGTACTTTTTGAGGACGCGACTCACCAAGTGAATTAGGGGGAGATATTGTGGCACTGTATGCTGGTGGATGTAATTGGTGTGGCGTGTTCATTGTTATATGCGTTGCTGCTGAATGAGACGTAACATAGCTACCGGCAAGCTGTGGAAGCGATGAAAGAAACGCTACCTTGCATGGAATCCGTACGCACCTTTGCGGTGGATAAGTGCATGGCACATATGTGTGCGATGACCTTGGCTAAGCCGAATGCGTCGTGTATTTTTGTTTTCACTTGCTAAGGGATAGGACCTGCCGGGTATTGGGCTTTCGGAAACGAGTTAAGCGGAGCGAAGTCTGCTGCAGCACTGCCTGCATAAGCTGAACTACACACGTGATAGGGAGAACTCCTACGGTGCACTGAGGGCGATTGCGGTGAGGAATACTAAACGTTATAGTTACTTTTAGCGAACGTGGCTGCCGTAAACATCGTCCTGGGCGGCCCACAGGTTCTGGGAGGTGTGTGTGTATTCTGTTGCGCCACAACCAAGCACTGGGACTGGTCGACCCATCCTCAATAGCCAGCTGGTTTAAACGCTTGATCCTTTCTCCGGGCGATGAAGAACCTACACATCGTTCCAAATGGAGCTCTTTCCACCATTCTGGAGACGCTACCTCCACGGGGTCTAAACAAATGGGTTTCGCTCGCCTCGCACTCGCAGTAGAACAATTTACTCAACTGGAATAATATATTTACATGGATCCCCTGTTCCACAACCGAAGACAGACAATTCTGTCGTGATCACTTTCACTGCCTCAAACATTCCGATTCTCCAGTCATCCGGAGCTTTTCTGATGTCATTTCACGGACAGCGTTGCGCTCGCATAAGTGGCTTTCCCGGTGGCCTTTCATGGAGCTTTCACTTGGCCATGGAGACAATTACTCTTACTTACATTTGAAGGAATTCCGAATCTACTTTGCAGAGAATGGCATTTTCGACTGTTATAAACATATTCAGCCACAAGAAACAACTGCACTCACCGTCCCATGACAAGTCCAGCGTCGATAGCTGGACACTGTTTGCAAGTCGGACAAGAAAATAATAGAAAAAGCCGGCCTCTATTAACAATGTGTTTACTCACCTGCATCATTTATCATCCGACTCTGCGACTCTTTTGCATCACTGACCGGCTTCAACGACTACTGCCGGATCATTACTAAGCCATTCGGCCAACCAAGGAAGAAGTTTGGCCGTCAACCGACTGCGAATAATAGAGTGCCACAGCTTTTTACAAGAATACTACTGTGACTCGACAGTATTATGAACGGCAAAGAGGAAGTGGTTGCCAGAGGAGTACCCGTACCAGTACGTGCAGTATCACTGTGTTCTTGACAGGCGTAGCAACGTTTGTGGGAAACGGCAAGTTTCTATTCTCGCCGTAGAATAAATGCTACACAGTTACGGGATGCTGGATCGCAAGGCGCATTTCTATTCCCAGTTGAGGGGCGAATTTTACGAACGAGGGGAATTGCTTTTGTGTCTATGTCATGATTTTCCTTTTGGAAAACCATGCCCATATCCACAAAACAGGCGGTTGACGGAGGCGCAGGAGAAGGAGGGTTTCCCTGAGGTCCGTGTTCAAAAGTGGTAGGGAAATGCGTAAATACATTTCTATGGCACATGGGCGGAAGTTGAACGTGGATGAGCTGAGGGTGCTTAGAAGGCGACCCAGGAAGAGGAAAACAGGGGAAGTGGGAGAGGTGACAGAATTGTTGGAGCGGTACGGCGCTTGCCGGGGGTTGAAAAAGGGCAAGGTGGTGAGATATTTGTTCTTCGTGCCATCGGTTATGGAGGCCATTGCGGAACGATACTGCGAAGTAATTTTGGTGGAAGCGACTTACCAAGTGAATTATGGGGAATATATTTTGTGGCACTGTATGCTGGTGGATGTAACTGGTGTGGCGCATTCTTTTTTCTATGCGTTGCTGCCGAATAAGACGTACCACAGCTACCGGCAAGCTGTGGAAGCGATGAAAGTGATGCTACCTTGCACGGAATCTGTACGAACCGTTGTAATGGATAAATGCATGGCTCAGATGCGGGCGATGACCTAGGCTTATTCTGACGCGTCGGTGGTGTATTGCCGTTTTCACGTGCTGCGGTGCATGTCCCGTTGGGTTACTCGTCCTTTGGGAACGAGTTCAGCAGACAGAAGCTTTCTGCAGCACGGCCTGCATAAATTGATCTATATACGTGATGCGGAACAGTTCGACAGACGACTGTGGGCGATAGCGGAGAGGAATGCGGAGTGGTATAGTTACTTACAGCGAACGTGGCTGCCTTGTACATCGTCCTAAGCTGCTCACAGGTTGGGCGAGGTGTGCTTATTCAGTTGCGCTGCAACCAATCGGGTTGAGAACGAGAACAAACACCTGAGGGGGCAGCTTACCGAGCAGTCCTCGCTGCATACTCTGTTTACGGTGGTGCTTGATGGTGTAAACACATTGATTCAGGAGAGACCGCAAACTCTTGGTAGGCATACCGCTTCCACTTACATACCACCTCGGAATTGCCCGTGGTACCACCGACTTTTCGCGCTTTCTTCCGTTCGTTCGCATGCAATTTATAAGACATTGGAGGAGCGCACGTATCGCCGTTGTCCAGGATGTTGGTCCGCAATGGTTGGTCCGTTATGCTCGTGGTAGCGCTACCCGTTCCTACGCTGTGACAGTGGAGTCCTGCGACTGAGAAATTCATCATCAGTGGTGTATGCCGTGTGCTTATATGTGTCACGTAACCGCTAGGCTAGGTACCGGTATGTGGCTACTGTGTCAAATGCTATATGAAGGTTGGGACACAGAAGGCACTGGAGACTGCGTCGGACGCTTCACTGTGGCGTAATATAACGGTACATGTGACGGACCAGGTGTTGGAAATAAGACCCGTGGGACGGCCTACGAAATTGCGGCAGGCAGAGGCGCTTCCTTCGGAGTTGAAAACACATGTGCAGATTTTTGTAGGAATACACGCTCGAGCTTTACATAACTCATAGGGTGAAAAGAGTTCCGGTCGAGTCTGATGAAAGGCCAAGCAACCTTATAGCGGGTTGGCTTTACGTGTTAGCTGTATCTTCATCGGGCTTATGCGGCATTTAAACCGAATGCACCCTGGCTCAAAGCGTGACATCCCAACATGCCCTCGGAAACGGCTAGGGAAAGGAATTCGGTAGAAGAGAAAAAATGAAACTCCATCACGTAGAACGTTGTTGTCTCAGGGACTATTGCGGTGTGGCTCGGTCAGATGACAATTCAGGCGGGTCTTAAAAGCCGCCACAGTGGATGCCAAGACTAAATCGGCAGACACAGCATTCCACGGTCGGCAGATTCGCAAAGCAAACTAATGTCGTCTGCAGTTCAGCCGACTGTGCTGATGTGTGAGCCTCAGTGGGTGGCCACGTAGGTGGGAGCATGATTGCTACAGTGTGAGTAGGTGGCGACAAGGATGTCCAGGGTTGGATAAGCTCATAAATACAAGGATCAGGTCGCCCTGTAGACGTCGGTACTTAAGCGAGTAGAGACCCATGCAGTGAAGTCGTTGTGGATAATCTAGGTGCTTGAAACTTCGGACCAGTTTTCTTGCTCGACTTTGTGGGGCTTCGAGTATACATTGGTCCTTCAACAACCAGGGGCTCCAAGCCTGAATAGCAAAATCCAAGTGGGGTCGAAAAAAAGCGTTGAGGTGTAGGCGGAAATTGCTAGGGTCAATTTGACCGAAGGTTCGTTTAAGCAATCCAACTATGCGGTTAGTAGCAAACAGCTGCTTTCCGGCAGGAAGCGGATACGGAAAGACTCGTCTGGGTAATGATACCTAAGTCTCTTTCGGCTGGATAGATCTGGAGGATAGACGCTCCCAGGTAAAATATAGGAGAAAAAGCGGAAGGGCGGGTAGAAGGGGCGCGACATTTCGAAGCGTTAAATGGAAGGTTGTTTTCTATGGACCACTGATGTAGACGGTGGAGGTCCGTCTGAAGCGCGTCGGCATTGTCTGGAAGGTTAGTTGTGCATCACACTTTCGCGGCATTACCATATAACAGCAGCGAATACTCCACTTGCGGTATGACATCATCAGTGAAGGCTAGGAAGAAGTCCGGTCCGAGAACAGACAGTTGTACACCACCCAAGCGCGCCTGTGAGTTAAATGAGCCTGGTGCTTCCAAAAGGACACCGCGGCTGATGCTCGTTAGTGTCATATGCACCCCCTCCAAATTTAGAAATCTTCCATGTCGCTCATTTGTCAACATTTCATAAGGTCTGATCGTTTACACTTATCAGTGATTTAACGGTTATTTACCGTGTTACCTGACCCACACAATTGCAGCAAAACATCCCTGTTCTGCTCATGTACGTTTCCTTTGAAGTGCATAATGGATGTTTTAGATGTGGCTCCGCAGTATGAATGACTACCATCGTGTAATAAATTTACCGCCACAGGTATAGTACAAGTCACGGTAAGAATGTGTATCTGCTCTCCTTCAATCATCGTACGTCGTATTAGATATTTGTGTTCCACCGGTTAGTGAAATCCTCAGCGAATTCTGGCCCTCATTTTCCAGCAGGCATACGGCATCGTAAATGTTGGGGAGTTTCCGTATGTGTCCTACCTAACGGGCAATGGTGAGTTCGTTTTTAGTTTATTGTTAGTACGCTGGTTGTTTGCTATATGCAGTGCCTTAGCGACGCCAGTAACTTAAACAGTGCGACCTGCTGTTCTATGGAGATCGCATGAATAGCACTACGTAGTATTCGCGTACGCAGATCATGGTACCGGACACCCCGGTGCCATCGGACACCAACAAGGCTTCGCGGGCAATGATGATCAAGCACTTGAAGGGGCTTCAGATCTTCAGACGGAATGGTCCAAGCGTCACTGTGATAAAGCTGAAGGGCCGTCACACTGGCCTTGCATACACGCCCTTTCAAAGGGATGGAAAATGCCTTCTGTCGCCAAAGATGCCGCCGGGTTTAAGAAGTCAGTTCCAGCTTGTACAGTGCGTGAACTGACTTCACTTGCTGTGCGGCCATCCTTGCCTCCTACCTCTCTTTAGCCTTACTGCTCCAACAGGCTTCCTTGTCAGCAATTGGCTCCGCTTCAAGTCGAGCGGAATAGCCCGTGTGGTCACATTGTGCTAAAACTCTACAGAGAGGTCTCCTCCGAATTGCAACAGGTCCACCAACCTCTCGGATATGTAGTGACCGGTGCAGTGGTGCTGCAAGCAGATGCTCATGCATGGTGGCAGACATACCGTTCCAAAGAAGATTAGTGTCATTAGGATAATACCTCAAAATTTCGGCACGCAATGCGTCCTGATGGGCTTGGCTAACCGAACGTTAAGAAGACTACTCAGTGACCCAGCGCAGAGTACGCTTGATGCGCCTTCCGGTGAAATACAGGGAGAAAAGACAGCGTACGGAAGCGTGACCAGAGTGGTCGCAGGTATTGCTGTGTGTTGTGTTTCCCAAACTAGTATCAATGACCCTAATGGGGTTGTTGAATTAACTGTACCCTGCTTGTCCTCTCCTTATGGGTTGCATGCATCCGGGGATGCCGATGCGGCACTCACGGGTCAAGCTGTTGCAGGTATCATTTTAAGCATCAAGGCTGATCTTTCGCTGGTTGATTGGATTCCGATGAACAGCCGATTATGTGCAGTCCGTTTGATGACATCAGCCAAAGTTGATTCCCGAAGTAGTACAAAAAGCTGTTTGTGAGTTCCGCTTAACCCCCACCGACTGCAGTTCAAAGGCTGTCAGGGACACATTCTATCACGAACTGAAGGCCCTACTACGTTTCTACATGAACTTTACCGGGATGCGCTCCAAGCGTCCCCTCAGATTGGCAACTGCGAAATTGTCTCAGTCCTCAGTCAGGCAAACCTATCAACACGCACTGCATATCGAACTTTCGCTGTCTTGTTCTAATCACACTGAGCTTCAGTGGAATAAGATCTCGGCCGCCGTGCAGGACGCAGGAGCATCTACTTGTAGCACCATCAATCGTCCCTGCACCAGGCACTGGATATCCGAGAGGTCATTGAATCTGTTGGAATCCAGAAGAAACCTACCGGCTGCCTCTGCGCGCAATGTCCAGACGGGTTATTAGGCGTGAACTAAAGCATAGCCTACGTGCTGACAAGGAAGCCTGGTGGACCACGTTGATTCAAGAAATTGAGGAGACAGCAACAGTAGACAATTACTGCAAGCTCTTCCATCTGATCCGCACACTGGGCCAAGGAAACCAGCCGTCAGTAGGACAATCAGAGACGGCGCGGTTGCGCTGCTACACAATAAGGAGCGCCGTAGGGCTCCTCGGGCGGAACAATTTCAAAGTCAGTTCAGCTGACCCTCTGCTCCCGGACCGCTTCCTATTCAGGTGATGCAGAACCACCGATGGACGGTTAATTTAGAGACTCCGTCGGAGGCCGAGGTCCGAAAAGCGATCACAGTTCTCAATCTTTTTCGTGGTGCTAGCCCGGATTCCCTCCCACCTGCACTATTTAAAGATAGAGGTGCGGTCTACTGTAGAGAACTGACCTCGTTATTCGAACGTATCTGGAAGGAAGAGAGTGTCGCGGCTGATTGGAACGACTCGATTATAGTGGCTGTATACCAGAAGGGCAGTCGCACAGGCCGTCCTAACCACAGGGGATTGGTCTAACGCCAGTTGTGACAACATTACCGGCCTCGATCCTCGTTCCTCGCCTCATTGTGGAACAGGAATCTCGGATTAGGGAAGAGCACGTAGGTTTTCGTCCAGGGTGTGGCTGTGTCGATCGTATATTCACTTTGCGGGAGGTGCTAGAGCAACGCGTTCGATTCAGTCGGTCGATCGATTTCGTACGAAATACTTGCACAGAAAGATGTTCCTACGAAATAAGTGAACCTTCTTCGTGCTGTATGCTCTAACACTACAGGTAGCGTCAGGGTCTACGGTGTCCTATCGAATAGGTTTCTGACCACAAGTGGCGTTCGTCAGGGTTATCCGATTTCCCCAGTTTTGTTCAAGTTCGTCGTGAATTCTATGACGGAGTGTTCCCTTACGGAATCTCACGAGGTAGGCGTTGAATTGCATCCTGGTGAAAGATTTGTTCATCTTGATTATGCGGACGATATCATCTCGCTTTTAGACGAGGTTACGGCGGCACAATCAACCTTGAATAGTCTGTCCATGGTGGTCCCATGGTTTGGTATGCGCTTTGCAACTTCAAATTGCAAAGTGTTGCTGCAGGAACACCAGCCACTTTACGACCTCTTGACCCTGGCTAACGAGGAACTCCAGGTGGTTGATCAATTCACTTATCTGGGCCGCTGCATCAGCGACTAGGCGCGCATAGAAACTGACGTCAGCTCACGCATTGACCGACAGCCAGTGCTAATCCGGCCCGTACTCCTTGTCACATTTGTGAGCTGTCACAAATTACCGCAATACGCTTAGCACAACCAAAGTCAATAAGTAATCCTCCTGTGAGCAGATCTGCGCCCTGTAAGTCACGTCCTGTGAACGTGCTTTCCATGACTTCGTCAATAGTTAGGTTGAAGAGGAAAAATGACAGCTGGGTAGCTTGTCTCACATCACTGATCACGACATCTTGCCAAAAGCCCTCACTATGACTGAGCTACGCGCGTATAAGGCTCAGACACAAGTTGCATATTTCTCAGATGACTAGAGCATCAAGAAGTTGGTTGACAAAAGACTCATAGTATTGCGTGCACTATCCTTGACTGCATCCGGGCTGCAATTTGTTAAGCCGTAGGCAGAGACGACAAAAAGGCACGCTTAACGTCCAAGCCTGCTTACATTACATGAGCCGCGCAATCTGACTGTACATAGCCGACCATTGACTGCAATCCAGTCAACCGGAGCTGATTTCGTCGTGGCACTCAGTGCGTCCGCAAGACCACCTCGGTCAGAGGCGGCAGCCTCTGCATCTCCGTAAAGATGCAATTGGTATTTACCGTTAGCGCTCATTCTGGAGAGGTCATTCTGACGACCTCACTAGGGTCCTATAATCTGGTCCCTGTGAGGCAAAAAATGTCTACCAACGGCGTTTCAAGAATACGGACCAATCATGCTTGCCGTCCGAGCTGCATCCGAGTTCAAACAACAAACGTTGAAGGCTGAATGGTGAGCCAGGCGAAAACTCACCACGTCATGGGAACACAGCCACCGAACCTTTAGCGGGAACGGGAAAAACCAGAACAACCCACCTGGCACCACGAGGAGATTGTTGGGCAAGGCAGCGCAGTAGTAATACTGTGGACCCTTTTTCAAAAGGCGCCTAAATTTGATACTTCGCGGTAAAATTACGTTTCTCTACATTCCTTAAGAATAGCAGGTAAATATACTCGTCATCACTGTTTTACTGATTGCACGACATTTCCCTGTCACCTAATTATTGTCTTCGTAGGATTAAAGCTTTCACTTCGGAATACCACAGGCCTTTTTCCCATAGGGGTACATGAAAGCTGACGATCCTTAGGGCTTGGCGGTTGAATGCTTACGATTACAGCCCATGTAGCACACTCGCCACATACTTCCCCATGCCGCCGTGTTGCGTAGCATCCTCCGCCGACATCACCACTAGCCGTAACCTGCCGCAGCATGATAACAGGAAGTGTGCTTATTGCACGTCCTTATCCTTACACAGAAACGGTAACAGTGCGTAGTTCCAACGCTTGACAGTAGCCTTACCCAGCGTCCGCAGTAACGATGAGGCCACAAATGTTCACAGGCAAGTGCATTAAATGCATGTACTCTGCTTTCAGCCCAAGTAACGTACTCGCCACGTCCTCCCCATGTCGCCGTGTTGTGTAGCATCCTCCGCCTCCAGCCATAATGTCTGGCATCATGATAACACGTAAATGTTTCTTTTGTTCACTTACCTATCAACAGAAATGGTAATAATTCCCGGACTCGTTGAATGCAGCGGCCTTACGCAGCGTCCGCAGTAACACTGTATCCTCCGTTTTGAACAGGCAAGTGATTCCAACGTATATACCGATTTCATAGCATCTGTCACTTATGACATCTCTATGTGGTATGACTTTTCGCGGCTTCCTTACAGTAGGTCGCTATTGCACGTGAAGTTCCGAAATCTAACTGGTTGTCATAATCCATGTCTGCGTGGACGACCGCACGGCCCTTCTCAGGGACACCATCTGTGCTATAGCCTTGCGTTCCCCCTCTGCTATCAACGGCTATCAACGGTTGGAGCACTAGGACATAGGTGCACTGGATGAATCCGTAATCGTCCACCGAATAAAGTACTGGACAGTCCAGTTGGATACTGTGTGCAACTGCTGTCGTAACCTTGCTCTGGATTTTCAGACAGCATAGCAGCTGCAATGCCACTTTTTTCGCTTCCCTAACAAACTCTTTAGTTACGACGTATCACTCATAGGGCCATGCATTGGTCATTATTACACACATTTGAAACGGAAACACTGAACAGGAGATAACCGACGCCTTAATCGGTAAGTTACCTTTGCCTACTCTGCAGTGACTCCATACTGCAAATGTAGACCAAATTTTATTTTTGTTGACGTTTAGCAATGCAATTTAACTTTGACCCACGATACAAGAGGTGTGCAGTGCCGATCAAACAGCAGCCGGTAAGCACGTCATTTACCGCTATCAGTTGTTAATATGGTCTGCGGCTGCTGGTGTGGGATATCCCATCCGCCTGTCCGCAAACCACTGCATTACAATGGTTCCGACGTAGCAGAAATGGTCACTACACCATTTCCGAAACCAACTTCCAGACAAGGTAAGTGGCAATGCTAGCCCAAAAATTTGGCAATGGTAGAATTAGTAGTTTTGATGGTGCAGTCGCCCGTATGCACCCTAATCTCTGGTTGATAGGTGGCACCGCAATGAAAAATTATCAAACTTTCATCAACCAACTACGGGAATTTTTATTTCCTGGTAATTTTGTCTAAGACATGGATGACGTGAACGATACACTCTACTATTGGGAGGCGGGCTACATCGCTTCCATGTGATTAAGTAAGTCAACCTTGAGTTACATCTATGCATATTGCTTTCAGGTGGGTCTACGGAACACATTTTCATTTACCATTCCTCAGTGTTCGCGCGCTAAGGGTCAAGAGCTCTTCACACGCTCCCCATGATGACATGAATATTCGGATTCGGTACAGACGTCAACTTTCTATTTGTGTCACTTTTTCTTTAGCATTTACATATTGCTATGATTACTCAGCATAATGCGTTTAACGCAGTTGCATACAACGATGGAAACAAATGAAAAGGCATGTGACACTATTCCAGTCGTATCAGTAGCATTAACAAAACCCATTCCATACGTCCTTTTTGCCGCACTGCTTAAGGCTTCCACTGCGGCTTCCCTCGTAGCGACAATAATGCCTGCTATGCAACATAAATGCATTTCAGAAGAGTAGCAGGGGGAGTTGAATGGTATAGGTGGAACTTCGTCACATCTAGGCTCACTCAGACAGCCGCCACAAGCCCGGGAAAGCACTGTACGCGCGTTTCATCCTTTCGGGAATCATCAGCAGTGCGCATTCCATCGGACCCTTGGTAGGACTCGAAACCGCAACTGGACTGTTGCCAGTCCGTGATTGAGACCACTGAGCTACGGGGGACGGCAACGACCATCGTGAATAAGTTACTAGATGTGATATAGCGCCGCTCACTATCCACTGACTTACACGTTACTGCCGTGCAGAGGACAGGGTAGCCCCCTCACCAAGCGACGAGCTTAACAAACTTAAGCCGCCAATTATCTTACGGCATTATAAGCAGTTTGTTCTGCGTACTGATTACAGAACAGTAGTAGGGAGAGTTGAATGGCATAGGTAGAACTTCGTCACATCTAGGCTCACGCAGACAGCCGCCACAAGCCCGGGAAAGCACTGTACGCGCGTTTCATCCTTTCGGGAATCATCAGCAGTGCGCATTCCATCGGGCCCTTGGTAGGGCTCGAAACCGCAACTGGACTGTTGCCAGTCCGTGGTTGAGACCACTGAGCTACGGGGGACTTCAACGAGGGGGCTACCCTGTCCTCTGCACGGCAGTAACGTGTAAGTCAGCGGATAGTAAGCGGCACTATATCACATCTAGTAACTTATACACTATGGTCGTTGCCGTCCCCCCCCCGTAGGTCAGTGGTCTCAACCACGGACTGGCAACAGTCCAGTTGCGGTTTCGAGCCCTACCAAGGGTCCGATGGAATGCGCACTGCTGATGATTCCCGAAAGGATGAAACGCGCGTACAGTGCTTTCCCGGGCTTGTGGCGGCTGTCTGAGTGAGCCTAGATGTGACGAAGTTCTACCTAAATGCATTTCATAATCACTGGTTATGGAGGCGCGCTGTGCCTATAGCGCAGTCCCTCTCCGTGCCGATTATGATGCCACCACCGTGAGACCTACATAGACTTATGTACCATCGGTCATGAAGGCGTGTGAGGCCAGTCGTTGCCAATTCCTTAGTAGCAAAATTGATGCCGCTGCCATAGGCAAAGTTAAAACCATTCCTGGGGGCGTGCAGGTACATTCTTATTTGATTCGTTAGCAGTGCCTACTATACCACAGCTGCGAGGCCATTATGGGCCTAGTAACCGCCCGTATTTAAGGACTATGGTTCCAACAACGGCGGATATGCTGGTGCCCATAAGGACACTAATGATCTGCGACCAATATACCACTACTAAAGCAAGCATTCAAGGCATGCGCAGCAAGTAGGTGAGGCTTCCCTAGTGCCCATATTGATGCAAATATCAAGGAACCCACTTAAGCTAAGTGAAGGCCGTTCACGTAGGCTCCTCGCGCGGATAACATAAGTGTAAATGTAGGCCATAATTATGTTCCCCTGTGGAACATACATAGGCTTACTAAGCGCCATTCCCAAACCGCAGTGAAGCCAAAAATGTATACCTGTTTAATGCTTTTTATGACACCCATGCGAATGAACCTATGATACTTTTCCATGCATCCCACATGCAGCCAATCGCGGCCAACACTGGAGTCCGGTTTAGTGAACAACTGCTACATATGATGTAACCATATGGCTTTACAATGCACCCGTCATGTTCGCAGGAACATAAAGCTACATATAGTTATGCGTATATATGTGGTCTCCTTGTATGAAAACATGTCAACCATATTCATTGTTTTTCTCCTTTCTTCGTTTTCCCTCTTATTATTCGCTATGCTTCATGTAAATACGCATATACCGCACCTGATACATTTTCCTTAGTATTATTCATACTAACCTTATTAGCTTATTCATGAAATGCGCAACCTACTTATTCTACTCCAGCTGCTTTGATATGTACGATTACAGATACTGGTTAAACTCCGTGAAATCTGGCAGGCACAAAATTAATTATTTACTGTCAGTATGGATAGGATCAACCATATCTCTGAAATGCAAAGAACGTATACTTTGGTCCACTGACGTCCAGTTGCGGGGAATCGCATTAGGCAATCACAACGGGGATTAATGACGCGCCGTCCTCTTAAATTGCATAGTGTTGATGATCAGTGCTACTATAATGCGTGTACAAATGTCTTCCTGCATAAGGATATAAGCATGGATAGATTCCTGGAGCAATTCCATATCTTATCATGTTAAATTTGCATGCTTAGAAATGCATATATTTGTAAATAGCTATATGCATTTACTTACATACAGCATTATGTATACATAAACCTACTCATAATTAACCTCAATCCTATATATATATATATATATATATATATATATATATATATATTGCATGTTTCATCAAGTATTGATGCATGCTATGAAAGCTCATTCCGACGTTGCGAGCATTAAAGCACGACACAATGACCAGAGACGGACATGCATTTTGACTTCCCAATCACCTTAGCTCACTTAACTTGCTGTACTTCAGGCATTCAGCCATGCAACTGACGCTTCCTTATTACTTTTCTTTTATTGATGTGCATTCCGTAACCAGTCGCTTATGTAAACATGTATGCGCATATCACAAGGTTACTTGACTAGTGGTGCAACATCCGTTTATCCCGTTATGTACATATTATTCTCACAGCCATTTCCGTCCTTGCTCACCTATTTCCCGGAGTACGCTAAAATTTCTGCCTAGTGGTTACGCAGAAAACGAATCCACATAGTAGCAGGTGAGGCTGTAGCGACCTGGTGCTTCCCCTGTATGACTGTGTAAACTATTCTAGAAGATATTCAAATTATAGCTTTCTAAATGCATTAGGGAACTATTCGGTTTGCCTGTTGGAATGTTGTTCCCGTTTGTTGGAAACACGAACACGATCTCCGCACTTGACGCGCGACTCGAGTGCGAAGGACGCTCTGTCAGCGCACTCGACGCCA
>CALYDF020005308.1:0-14500 GCA_944474145.2 Dicrocoelium dendriticum | reverse complement strand
CGTGGTTATCGTCGTTCTGCTGCGTGTTCGTGCTTGGTGAATACGCAATCCTTATGCACACTTGTTTCAGTTCAATAGCTTTCATCAAACTGCATTATTTACCATTCCCTTGCTGACGTTATGTGATTGTGGGGTCAGGGTCGACTTTGCAATCGGTCCTTTATTTCCTGATACTGCAGCCCCAGTTTCTTATCTGTGCTGGGTCTTTTTCTCCTTTGTTTTGTTTTTATTTTAATTCTTTTCTACTCCAGTCTACTTGTATTGTATTGCGACACAGTAGCTGAGCTAATGATGACCTCCTTTCTTCGATTATATCGCCATATTAGCGGCCTCTATCCCCGCTGATAGTTGTTGTCCAATACAGCGTATTCATCATTGTAAAACCATCTTCTCCCGCTTATACATATCGGAGCATATAAACCATTGCATCTCGCTCCGGGTTCCTTAGGTAACTAACACATTCCCGACTATTTTTGCCCTACCACAGTCAAGAACTGGCCTCCATAGACAGCCGTCTGTCCTACTTGAAGTTGGCCGCGGCCATGGACATGGATGTTCCTCGCCCCCCAACTTCATTTGTGTGCTCGACCAGCATCACCTCCGACACCGTCTCACAGCGACCGCTTTCGGCTATCACTGAATTGACTCCGCGGGGCAAGTGTGTGGTGGAAGGCTACTCTGCAGATGACCATGTGGTATGCAGTTCTAGCCCGCCGCAATCAAAACGGAGCCCGGTAAATGTTACACTTTGTTGTAGCATCCTTTTCGTTTGATATGTAAAAATCTAGAGGACGTTATCTGAGTTTCATTCACGATACAAGGTACCTGCGTTGGTCAGAGAGACGGGCCTCTTTCCAAATATCCTGTTGGCACCACAAGCCCAGCGGTAACGAGTGTGCCTGTTGCATGCGATATACAGTTTTACCAGTTATGAGAAATAAATGAGTGGCATCAGCGGTACGCCGGTAAGCCGTACAAACGCTTCGCTGCCGCGCAACCACCACCGATCGCTCGCGCGCTAAGGATTCCGCGAGGATCGCTCGTTGCCTACGCAGGCTCGAACCCACGTTCTAAGATTACAAGGCAGGCTTGCGACTGTTAAACCTACGCGCCGGCTACAATCTCCGTCAGTTACGTAAATTAACTTCAGACTCAAACGGTAGCGTAGCGGCTCAGGCTTGCGGTTTTAGTCCACAGGTCTCCGAATCGAATCTGTGCAGGTGCGGGGTATCTCGCATTACCCTGGCATGCATACAACCGATGGTGGTCGCGTAGCAACGAAGTGCCAATAGAGATACCAGCACACCTGGCTTGCTTTCTCTACTTTATCCTCTTAGTATTTTTAAAGGATTTATTCCTAGCTGTCTCGTGCTGTATATGTGCCTCATAATTGATGAAGACTCCTGCCTCAATTTGCATTGTACAGCGATTTCTCAGCTCTCTGTTGATCATAATTTCCTTCTTTTCTCTCAGGGTTCTGAAGCGTCTCCGAGTGAGCCTGCTCATGATGTTTGCGTCTCGGATGTCAAACCGAAGCCAACTGCTTCGCAACACACTTCGATCCCACTTCTCACTGATCTGCCTCAGACGTGCATCGACCGTTTGTCCGCTCTGGTTCGTAACCAAATCACATCTTCTCACTATGCTGCTCGCAGTCAGAATGGCTTTTTGGACTCCACGACTTCCCTGTCGGTGGCACCGATCATGGATCGCTCCACTCTTTCTGACGGCGCATCCGTCACAAGAGGATCTCAGAGTGAATCTGTTGTTTCTCTTGTGTTATCTTCCACCTCCACTCCATTGGAAGCAATCGACACTCCACAGGAAACGAAATCGTATGCGATGGTTGAGTGCGAGGTAGCCTGCCTGCATTTGTGTTCACAATTCCTTTCTCAGCTAATACCCGTGAATATTTTCTTTATCGTGTATGACTTTGTCCGTAGCCATAACAGTGCCACTCCAACTGATCCAGGTTTTTCTCACTGAATCTGTGAGACTCTGCTCCTTTCATTCAGTGCTTGTGGCAAGTACACATCTTCCCTCCTGGCTTGGTTTACGTTACATACACTTTAGCAAAGGAGGTTCTCTGGTTCTCCGTCTGTATCACATACCTCATCGCTAGCCCCACGCTTGTTTCCACCTTGGTCACAAAGGTTGTGGCATTTGGGTCCTCCCCATCTATAAAGTTCTGCCTGAATTGCATTTAAACATAATTGTGCAACTTTGCAAGATTAATGTTTGTGTGGGGTAATGTTCAACGTAAATTTGTCGGCTTGCACTCGGGACTGAAGAAAATATCCTGACTGATTGAAACTAATCGACTACATTCCCCATTCGCTTGGATAGCGTTCCAATGATAGGGTAACATTCTTGAATAATATAGGTAGGAATTCGTCATATCTAGACTCACTCAGACAGCTGTCACACACCCCCGGAAAAGCACTGTACGCGAGCTTTATCCTTTCGGGAATCGTCAGCATTGCGCATTCCATCGGACCCTGGTAAGGCTCGAACTCGCAACTCGACTGTTGCTAGTCCGTGGTTGAGACCACTGAGCTACGGGGGATGGCAACGACCATCGTGAATAAGTTATTAGATGTGATATAGCGCCGCTCACTATCCACTGACTTACACGTTACTGCCGTGCAGAGGACAGGGTAGCCCCCCTCACCAAGCGACGAGCTTAACAAACTTAAGCCGCCAATTATCCTATGGCATTATAAGCAGTTTGTTCTGTGTACTGATTACAGAAGAGTAGTAGGGGGAGTTGAATGGTATAGGTAGAATTTCGTCACATCTAGGCTCACTCAGACAGCCGCCACAAGCCCGGAAAAGCATTGTACGCGCGTTTCATCCTTTCGGGAATCATCAGCAGTGCGCATTCCATCGGACCCTTGGTAGGGCTCGAACTCGCAACTCGTCTGTTGCCAGTCCGTGGTTGAGACCACTGAGCTACTGGGGACGGCAACGACCATCGTGAATAAGTTACTAGATGTGATATAGCGCCGCTCGCTATCCACTGACTTACACGTTACTGTCGGGCAGAGAACAGGGTAGCCCTCACACCAAGCGACGAACGTACCAAACTTAAGCCGCCAATTAACCTATGACATTATAAACAGTTTGGTCTACGTACTGATTACAGAAAAGTAGTAGGGGGAGTTGAATGGTATAGATAGGAATTCGTCACATCTACCCTGTCCTCTGCACCGCGGTAACGTGTAAGTCAGTGGATATTGAGCGGCACTAAATCACATCTAGTAACTTATTCACGATGGCCGTTGCCATCCCCCGTAGCTCAGTGGTCTCAACCACGGACTGGCACAGTCGAGTTGCGAGTTCGAGACCTACCATGGTCCGATGGAATGCACACTGCTGACGATTCCCGGAAGGATGAAACGCGCGTACAGTGCTTTTCCGGGGGTGTGTGACGGCTGTCTGAGTGAGTCTAGATGTGACGAATTCCTACCTATGCCATTCAACTCCCCCTACTACTCTTCGGTATTCTTGAATAACTTATTATAATGCTGCATTTCTTCCAACAGGAGCCCATTTTTGATCCGTCTCGGTTCACAATATCACCACAGCACACTGCCATGGTGGAGGAAACATTGCAAGCGTAGGAAAAAATGGAGCACTGGCCAAAAAGTAGCTGAATTCGGAAACGTTTACTTTTAACAATATCATTAGGAATCAGTGCGAGATATTTTTTGTACCTGAAACTCTAGCTTTTCCCCCGGCCTGACCATCCATCTGGTGCGTTTTCTGGTATCTATCGGCTTTTTGATTGTTTCCAGCTTGCTTTTTCGATTGTTCGACTCGACCGTCAACACTGAACTCTTATCTATAGCTCATTGTTTCATTTACAACTGCTTGAGACACGTGTATCTCTGAGATTGAGTGTCCTTGCATTTACACACAACAACTACCTGTGAGTACGATAGTGCCGAAATGTCACTCTTTCCGGTGGATGAGGATTCTGCTATCCACTCAGTTCTTTTCTAGTCTTTTCGCACTCTGCTCTTCGCAGGTTCCCACTGTACTACCGTACTTCTGCTGCGGTGGTGAATTGTTCTGAACACTTTTCCTTCTCTCTTGTAGGCGGCCTCTTCTATCGCTTCTTCGATCGTCACCGAGTGCCCTGATCCGTCTTCAAGTACCAGTGCGGTCCAATCTTCTTTGGTTACTCTCACTCTCCCTGACAGTGAGACTGTAGATACTCATTCAAACATTAGCGATTCTACAGATCACGAGTCTGGTCTTTCCATTCCACACATTTCTCCAAAACCCCTTTCACTTGGCCCTCCAGAAGAGGAATTACGTGTTTTGCTGTCCGGTGGGTTATCTTTTATTCATGCCATCGCCAATTTGCTGTCCCTATCACTAGAGTCCACCACTTATGCTCATCATCAAGTGCTTCTTCTTTCTCACTCCAGTGACTCGTTTGGCCAATCGTTTGGCTCATGCTGCCATTGTAGAGGCCACTACTGAGCTCAATATGAGATTACCAGAGGAACCCTGTCTCCCTCCACAACCAGAAGCCCAGAGTAGTGTCGCTGCGTTGCCGCTTCAGCAATCCTCCTTGGTATCATCATCTTCCCTTTCTTCTGCTCAACACACAGGCCCTGATGGGTTGGATACGTTTTCCTCTTCCGACTCCTTTAAAGCTGAGCTTCGCGCCGCTTTGACCTCGTCCCTTATCACATCACTTATAGGTCAATCCAGTGATTCCACTGGTTTGACAGCCGGATCCAGCAGTCTCAGTGAACTTCTCAAACAATTTCTCAGTTCACGAAGTCACCACGATTTCACCAGCAGTGGGCTAGAGTAAGTTATTCGCTTTCTCGGATTTCTTAATCCATAATCAATCCAGCTGTTTATCGTGAACAGCTTACAGCTGTTATTCTCAACTGCTTTCGTCTAACGCACCGGCAATATGACGCTGATCACGCTCGCTTGATCACATATGACAACAACCACTCCAAGCCATTGATGTTAACCGCTTTGTCTTCCAATAGCCCCGATGTACAACCATGGTGAAATGTGCTCACACGCGCACACAAGTGCGCGTCATGAGGCATAATCGCACTTTAGTTTGGTACTAAATCTTTTGTTGTGCCCATGAGTTCGGACATTGATGTACTTACTTGACGGTTCGTCGCAGCCAGTTGCAAGTAAGATGATCGTCCACATTCCTGGAAAAGCACCAGACTGCAGTTTCAGCCCGTTTGTGCATCATCAGTAGGGCGCATCCATCGGACCCATCAGGATTCGAACCCATGACCACCATCGGCTTGCAACTCCAGTCAGGAGCTTATTCAACTGGGCAACTGGCCGTGCAAGCCGGTAGTGGTCATGTGTTCGAATCCTGCTGGATCCGATGGATGCGCACTACCGATGATGATGATGATGATGATGATGCGCAACAGGCTGCAACTGCGGTCTAGTGTATTCCGGGCATGTGGACGACTATCTGATTTGGCACTGGCTGCGGCGAACCGTCAATTAGCTAAATCTTTTACTTTGTGGCCTTTATAGTCCCCATGGACTCCGACTGCTCCTGGTATCCAAATCCATTAACCTTTTCTGTGCTTGACTGTCATACATAGATCATTGCTCATATTGTGAAGTCGAACTCGTTAATTCGATACCTTCGTCTTGGTAAATAAAAATGGCGTCAACAGTACAGGGGGCGCCTCGTTGACACATGACCATCATCGGTCGATCGTGGGCTGTATGCTAACTTGTGGCCTTCACATTAGATGGTATGCGCCTTATCTTTCCGGCTGCTGACGACAGTTTATGCTACCATGCTTAGTGTTCCTGTGTGCCGTGAGAGCTACTCCCACCGAATTTGTCTGTGCTCTCCTAACCCCCCCACACACACATGCGGGACTTAAAGCTTCAGGACGCGCAGTTTCTGTTATATTGTTCATCTTTTGGAGTATTACGGCATTCCTGATGTCTTGCACCTGGGCCTTTTTGCTTTGGTATTTTTATGTCCATGAAATCAGTACAGTAACTCAACAAAGTACACAAATATATGGGCATGGAACACATAACAGCAGTTCCAACAATTAAACCCATGTAGGGGCAAGCGGGGTGACTAGTCTGAAGTGAGCACATGCATTTGTCCAATGACTGTTAAGTGAAAGCGCGTTAAATCATGACGGATCAATTGCGAGGACAATTCTTAATACCATTGTAGAGCGTAATGTGGCAACAGCACAAAGTTCCCTCCTCTGCTTGAAATCATGTAATCACATTATGCCAATGTTTAAGCGTTGTGTATGCCCGAGGCAGTTAGGCATTTACACCCATGGTGCAAGCATCACTCTTAGTTGCTCATCAAAACATACCGGTTGACGTGTTGACGCATCCGGTTTGATAATTGTTGGCTTTCTGCTGTTCATGCTTTTGTTGTAGTCGTTCGTAGTATAAATTCGGAGTCGGTACAGTCTTTACTATGGCAGAAGTCATTTCTACCGACTCGAAGTACACAGGGTCCAATGTGCAGTCCTCAGGAAACCACTAGGGCTGATACTTTGCTGTTTTTTGCAACACACCTTATGACAATTTTTAAAGCTTGGGATGACGGTTGATAAACGGCAATTCTACGAAACCCCCTTAACTAACAATATGCCTTTGAATAGTCTGGAGAGCCTGATCACAACTCGGCTACCACCTACCGTATTTGAGTAAGAGTGGGTGTGATCACTTCATCTCGGTGCCTCCTTCCGTCTCAACATCATCAGCTTTTCATCGGATCTCCTCGCTGCTGTGAGGTTTATACCCGATCTTCCAGTTAGCTTCAAGCTATCCTCTAACGATAGTAACTCATTACATCGGCCAAACTGCTCTTCTAAATGCTCCAACACTCAAGTCGGTGAGCTTGAGCATTAACCAATTGTCGTTTTTTGTCCGCAGCGCTTTTGCTATCTTCGCACCCTTTGATCACCCAGAGACACTGAAATCTTGTGGATCATTGTCCCCATTCCAGTATGTTGCGCAGGAGCGGCCATCCGAAACCACACATCCTCATTTTTAGTGGTAATTGTTTCTCTCATTTGGTCTGTAAATTACCCATATTCCAACGATGCCCAATTGACGATAGACTGTCTATAGTATTTCCCGCAAAGTTGCATAAAAAGTCAAAAATATAGTAAAGAAAGTGTAACAGTTCGCGAAACCCTATGCGATTCGTCCGTCGCTCTGAACCAATCCTCTGACCTCAATTGTATTCTCATTGGCTGGGTGTTAGGGTTTGGTGCAGAAGTCAAGTGAAGTGTGCGCACTGCCCGCTGACTAGGTGAGACTTGTGAATGAACCCCGAGTCCATCGACATGCGCGGTGCCACCAACTACTATGCGCCCCCACCCCCACCCCCACACGTCCGAAACGCCTTATCACAATTGGTCTGAGAGCAATGAACAGCCGGAACATAAGCGTACGACTGAATGGAGGTCTTTCATTCCAGCGTGGTCAATATGCCTTCTCTTGTTCGACAGACCATCTCGCCAGACATTCGTGCCCGAGATGCGAATGCCTTCGTCAGCAGTAACGACTGGCAGATCGTAGCAATCGTGAACAATGTGAAATATCAAACTGCCTATTCCTGGATTCGTCGCTCTCTTGATCAGAAGCCGGATACCATGCAGACGCGCGGTTGTAAGCGTATTCTGTCGCAGGAAGGGGTTGATGACATCATGGAGTGAATCGCGAAGAACGCAACTCTAACACTACACGAAATGCGAGTCCGAGTACGTGCCGATACGGATAAGAACATTTCAAAGTCTGCAATCGCACGACACCTGGATGGTCGTTTGATAACTATGAAGGACACCTATCAGACTCCAGAAGGAATGAACAATGATCGAACCAAAGACTGTTGGCACTCCTTCGTCCATTTACAACCCTTGTCTTTGTCAGTAACTAGTTCAGCGGACCTCTGGTTTGGTGAAAGCTTGGTAGGAAAGCGCTGTAATGGCTAACGAGCGGAGCTCTGCAATGTCTTCTGGGGGCTTCATCTTTTTGTTGGCTTCAATATTGGCAGGATCCGGTCGCGGGCCATGTTTGTTGATGATAAACCCAAGAAATTTGACACTTTCTAATAGATGCTCACATTTTTCAGCCCGTAATCGGAATCCAGCTTTTTGGAGACGCGAAAGCACTTTCTCTAATGTCTGTATCTATTTTTGCGGATCTAAGCCCATAACCAACGCATCCACCAGGTACACTGCGCTATTTGGGATATCGCTTAGCAGGTTATCCATTATTTGTTCGAAAAATGATCTGTGCAGTTTTCACTCCGAACGGCAGCCGGTTGTACTGAAAAAGTCAGAGGTGGGTACTTACTGTCAGTAATCATCTGCACTGATAGGCAACTGGGATTTGCAGTTACGCATCAGCTAGGTCAAGTTTTGCGAAACATTTTCCCCCATTGAGCTTGCTGAACAGGTCTTCTGGTACCGGCAGGGGATACTTATGATCTTCCAACACGGAATTCAAATCTGTCGAGAAATCAGCACAAATACGGACTTTACCGTTTCCTTTCTTTACCACCACGATCGGTGCTGCCCATTCGGAATAGTGAACTCGTTCGATTATCCCTTCAGATTGTAGTCGGTTTAACTCGACTTCCACTAAAGACTGGGTTGCGTAGGGCACCGGGCGTCTTGATTTAAAGACTGGCTTGGCGTCTGGTTTAAAGTTCAATGCGGTAGTAGCTATATGGCAGCATCCGAGACCAGGTTGAAACAATGCATCGTGACGTCGTTTTATCTCTTCAATTTGACTTTGAGACATTGGGCTTGATGTCGACGGTTGCGACAGCAGATTGATCTGCGGTGGCTGACATATACTGTTCACTGTTTGATCAAGCAGTTTTAGTACCTCCATTCAGTCGAGGCCCAACAAATTTAATCCCGGCTGGTCTGTCACGAAACATGTCGTCTGGATTTGTTTATCGTGGAAGTTTACCTGACAATTCAGTTCACCAAGCAGTTTTAACGTACCTCCTGAATCATTCCGTGTCGTGTGGCCCGTTTATATGAGTGTCGGTCGCCCCAGCATGCACCAAGTGTCGGGAGATACCAGGGCGATATCTGAAGCCGTGTCGATTTGTAACTTGGCTTTGAAATCGTTGATTTTCACAACTGTGTATTTGCGCTTGCTGGCCCTGTCAATCTTGAAAGTTGCGGTGATAGATCTGGTCAAATTGGGAGGCCGGAACGGTCTGGCATTGTTACGCATCTTCTTGGTCACAATTTGATGACTCGCCAGGCAACATGACTTCTTGTGACCTTTTCTGCCGCAGCGGTTGCAAGTGTGAGTTTTGAATGGACACTTGCAGGCAGAATGCCACTCTATAAAACCAATATACAAAGGGAGATTTAGAGTGTGGTGAACTCACACGGGTAGCTTCTTTTTGGCGAGTACGGCTGACTGCGCAGACAATCTCTTGGTCGTTCTGATTGGACAACTACTGAATCATTGCTGTATTGTGCTTCAAATTCGTCATGTGTTGGCACTCACCCGTCACTTGCTGCAATGTGACATCCGGATTCTGCTCAATTTTGTTCAGTATTCTTGTTCGAATGTCGGCGTCTTTGGATGCTTGTAGGCCACAGACGTATATGAGACATTTAAACTGATCTCTTGTCATCTTGTGTAGTTGTGACCGTTTGCACTCGTGATTCACACGGCTGGAATAGTCGACCCAATCTTCGTCCTCTTTTTTGTTATTGTCAGACACTTGTACCGGATGTTCAACAAACATGTCTGCTCTCCGAAAATTTACGACAGGACTGCGACCACTTCATCGAACGATAAATCAGTACACATTTTAGGTAAGATAAAATTGGCGAACTTCTCGTGTTCGGCAGCACCCAGGTTCCGCAGCATTAGTCGAAGCTTCTATACCGCTGTAAGGTTGGCGAACTCAACCCGGAACATGTCTTCACACTTGTGGAACCAAGAAACAGATGTTATACCGGCATCAGGGTCATAATGGAACTCACCGATCTGCTGAGTCAGGGTTTCTCGTGAGGAAGCACTATCACTTGTCCCTAACCCTGTTCTTGACTGCACTGTCAGCTTCTGAGTTAGCTTCTCGATCAGTATGGCCTGGGATGCTTCAAACTACGCCTCGTTGTTGCTGCAAAAGCATCTGCAATTGTTTAAAGCTGATTGCCATTTCCGGGTTCGCGTCGCCACTGTTATAAGGCTTCTTCTTTCCCTCTGCACTCTGCCACTGACAACTGTTGTACTGCGGCTAGGTGCCCTATGAGACTGCGACTGTCTGACTTCTCAGTCACGGGCCCAGCCAAGCGATGGAATACAAAAGGCCAGAACTCGGTAGACGTAGTGTGTATCTCTACAGGATAGGTTGACTCTATTTATTGGCAACCGAAACCTTCTAATTTAGGAGGTCAAGCTCGCGTCTGGTTTACAGCCAGTTTGAGTAAGTTCCACTCCACTGGTTAATCATAGTGACGGAATAGTTCGATTCCTCTGACGCGGACTGGTATTTTCTGGCTGATCGAGTTTCACTCGATTCCCAAATTCAGCTCCGCATGCGTCTCTGTTACCCATTGGCCGCCACTAGCACGTAGAACCCAGATTGGACAATGATGTAAGTTAAGGTCACACGGGCGTCTCCGACCGTCTGGATGACCGCACGTCTTTAGAACACTGGTGTGAGCACAGGTCGTGTGTTCTACACACTCACATGCAGCCAGCAAGATACAAGTGCGTATTTCGGAAACTGGTTGTAATGTGCATTGTAGGACCAAGTGAATTTGCCGGGTGGGGTAACCATCACATATATCACAATATGGGATATCAGCATGGATGATTGAATAGCTGGGAATAAATGCTGACTGAGCAGGTCATGTCCGCTGTGTTATAGGGTACTGGCGCGTTACTCCGTTAACTGATTGAAAGTTGGTCTGCCAAGTTCGGGACCCACATCAACCGTTTCGGGAGTTGTACGTTAGTTTTCCAGTAAACCTTTCCTACAAAAAACCCAATTTAATTGACGGAATCGAAATGCTCGAACAGCTATCCTGCACTTGGATATCGTTTTGATCGTTCGGATGATCCACCGTTTGACCCAATAGCATACGTAAACGAATGGGGTACAGTTCGCGTAGAGGTATGGATGTTCTCACATTGCCCACGGAGGGCTGTGCCGCCCAATTTGTCTAACAGAAATTAACTCATCAGTCCGAGTGGTCCACATGAGCCAATGCTGTGGACAAGATGACCGGGTGTCGCGATAATCGATCAGCGCTGGAATCCTGGTGCCATTTGTGACAAATGTCATCCAGACAGTCGGCGACGCCCATGTGAGCTTCACTCACATCATTGTCCAAACTGGGTTTTCGGATGGACAACCATACCGTTTCCGAGTCATGTTAGGCCATACAGGTAGCGACTTAAGCTAACCAGATATCAACTTAGTCTGGTACGTTAACAGGTTACTCCTTCCGATGAACTAAGTTGAGTCAGGCTACTGTGACGTGCGCACACCGTCGTGTGGGTGGTTCCTTAGGCAAGCGCTGTGGGCCAATAATATGTCGAATGCATAGTAGACATAGCAACGTGTACGCATGTGTAGGGTAGGTGGGTTAGCGGAATCACTACAGCCCGGAGTTTGCTCGTGTGCGACTTGGTACATGGGCGGTGACGGATTACATGACGGCGGATGGGGGTAGTACCTCGTTAACATCTGAGGTCACCCACGGCAGGCTAAGAGGAAACGGGGTCAGTGTATGATAAGGAATTTGAGTGCGATTCACAACACCATTATAACAGAGCCTGTTATGGAATCGGGTCACTGGCTACTCGCATTCTGACACGGCCGACCATCCGTGTCACTAAGCTAAACCCCAGGCGCTTGTCCGTACGATCTATCGCGTGCTGTGAACACATGGCGCGCACCGGGCACTAGGCACAATACGAGTGGCGCATTGAAGCGCGTAGGCCACAGGTTACTTTGGTCACACCGCGGAATCGCATGTGCGCCGGTAGACATAGACACATGCACTGGTGAGATGATACCAGCGCAGAAATCTTTCTGGCGTCCTACGATTGCGATGGGCGATGTATCAAGGTGGACAATAAGATGATAATGCAGCTGACATATGAGTTGTCTTAGTGCTTCTTCCACGACTAACACGCAATGCGTCTCAAAGCAACGTGTAAAAGTTACACTTTGTTTAGTAGGGGCAATTAAGTGAATGCTGAACGAGTCCCGTAGGTAGGTAGGGGTTAGACCACAAAATCCAAAGATTATAGTGACACCACATTTAGGCGTATACTAATGCTGCGGTGATACCATGATATGCTATTGGTAGAGAAGTAGTGATGCAAGACGGCGCTGAGAATGGGACGTCTGCACAGGGAGCGGCTTACGGGCTGCATGTACGCCGTCTCGTGCTCCCACAGGAATGCCTTCCTACTGAGGGCAAGTGTGACTGAGTCTCGCGCAGCATATCAGCGCAGCATATCAGAGCATGGGAAGTTCGACGCTGTCCATCTGGTTATGTATTACATACCACAAAGCCAATGTTTCCGCATATAGAGTGAGTGACCAACCATTTTTTAACCAGAATGAAGTATACAACGGAGGGTGGATGAACAACCTAGATTAGTACTCGCTTCTGTGTGGACTACCATCGACCATTAAGAAGGTGTTTGAGCCACCTGGCTGTCGACTGTGTTCGCAATCAGCAACGAGTCGGATGCTTCAGGAAACGGTTCATGGTCCCTTTACTGCTATACTCGTACTGTTCCGGCGCCATAGGTAGTTTGTTGACACTCAAAACTTGTTATCGGCTCTCGACGGTTGGGGACATATGCTAATCGCCTCACAGCTTAGCTGGTAACGGCTTTAAGAACTAAGGCGTTGGCTCGGGTTACAGAATAGTTAATCGCTTCTCCTACCTGGGTAACTGAAAAGTTCCATGTGCAGACAACACACTTGCAGATGAATTTACGTAATCCTCAGATCCTTTGCAGAATACATGCACGCCAAAGTTATCGGAAGACATAGGTGAAGAAGCCGCGGACTAGGCTGGTGTACGAGTTGTGTTTACTGCGTGCGCAGAAGTAGCGCTGTTTGTTTGAATTCTAATTAACCACTAATCCTGTGCAATTTAAGTAAAAGCCTGCATACGAGTGTGCAGTCGCGAGGTAACCAAACACTTTTTGTTTGACGCAACAGTGCATGTTCTCACGAGTTACAGCCCGGACTCAGCTAAAGATGAGTTCTACCGTCAACTATTCTACCTACTCCATAAGAATCATCGCAAGTATATGGTGGTTCTCATCGGAGACCTCAGCGCACCGGTTGGTAGGCTGGAAGATTTGGAACAAGATGTCGGTAGTCTGGGCTGCTATGATATTCGCATGACGGCTTAAGAAAGCAAAAGAAAAGCATCAGCAGTATGTCATTACTCAGTACGGACACCATGCTGCCATACAAGCACCATCGGTCGCATGTGAATTAAGGATGCTTCGAGAGTCGCCCGGTCACAATCCAGACTCCAACCAGCGTTGTCAGATTACGAGACAAGGTGGTTACCTTTAGGCTACGGGATTGAGGGGGTCGAGCGCCACAGATCTCTGCTGCTCACGGTCGTGGATACAGACTGACCACATGGTGATCGATTACCATTTACGAGGCTGTTGATGGGACAGCAGATCAAGTTGAAGTACTTAACTCACTTCTGATCACGCACTTGTATGTACTAGAATCTTTACAGGTTCCGACCCTCCCCCACTCAGAAGGGAGTGTAAACAGGTCAGTTGCAGGTGACTTGTTCGCTGTGCGGTCACATTTTAATCTGACTACAGAATCCACCCTTTCTGATGCAATTATTAGTGTGATACGCTTCACTTGCACAAGTAGAAATGAGTTACAGCCGAACGGCAACTTCTTAACTTGCTTTCGGTTACTGGTTAAACGACGGAAAGACTGGTCTGCTAGTTATGAAATGAGCAGACGCAACTGAAGAGTATAGCGCGTCGCCTAACCGCATATGTCATACTTGCCACACTGAATTCACCTAGCATCATTAACCTATGGTGTGTTCCGATGCTGGTGGCAATCTTAACTGAAATCTGGACTCCCTGCAGTGTTCTTTGAAACAGTAGGTGTGTGTGCTGGGGTAGTTATCAACCACATTCGATCTGGAGGTTGCGTTACATCGTCCGCTTCTATCTACCTTACAGGTTTGGTTAACACCACTGATGAAACCAAGATTACGAGTCTCACCTGTGTGATGCAAGGGGGAACGAAATACCACCAGTTGGATTCCTGTGTTCCTTTCCCCTGGAGGCCAGGGTAATATACACCCCTTCACGAATTAACACTTGGCTCCGCAGCCTATGTGGTTCGTAGCCGTAGCCATTATGTATCACAAGTCACCGTAGGGGGACAGCTATGTTTCGTGTCCACAAGGGAAATCACCTGAAGACTGGGGTCTTGCAGTGA